>JBBPCW010000107.1:0-10459 GCA_037974425.1 Phenacogrammus interruptus
CACACACACACACACACACACACACACACACACACACACACACACACACACACACACACACACACACAGACACACCAGGTGTGAACCACCTTTGCTCCACTCGCCACCTTTGCACTTGACACATTACTTTTCTATGCGCACATGTGGCTTCATGTACAAAACATATGTTACATTTGTACTTGAATACTGTCTGAGTTTCTATATTTATATAAATTAACCGTATATTTGTTTTGGTGCTCGTCAAATACTTTCCAGTATTCTGTTTGTTTGCCACTTGTCCACTGATGCAACATTTGCTTTAGATGAGAACAATACCCTTTTGTAGCAATACTACATTGCGCACTTTATTTACATCTAGAGCTTATATTTTTTCTTTACTTGTATATGTGCATTATATATGTCTGGAGCCACTCCATTGCATTTCACTGTATACATGCATATATTTGAGATGACTCTTAGGTTAGTTAAGAGTATTAGGAGTTAAACATCTGAGATCATTTCCCTTCACTGTAAGCTTTCACTGGCTTCTAGGCGAAGGTCTGTTTGTGATGTTTGTGCTAAAGTAACATTTCTTCATCATGACCACCAGGAGGTGCAAAAACATCTTAGATGTTATCTGAGCCCTCTTTGTTGATCTGATGGTGAGGACAACATGCAATCAGACTGCAACTGCACCACACTCCCAGCTGAGTCAACTGTGTGTAGGAGGATCATAAATGTATGTGTTTAGCTGTAAGGTTTTTCAGATTCCACATTCCATTGAAGGCCGAGTGATATGGCTATAAACCTTAAATGATCAGGGTCTAAAGATAAAGAGACACTGATAATTACTGAGAATTACTATACAATTACTGTCCTAATGCTCAGTTTTAAGCCTGGCATGACGTATGTGTGGGATATGATATGAAACAGTATATGAAGCATACGTATTCATTTCTGAGAAAATAATGCTTTATATTTTTATAATGTGTTTTGATTGGTCACCTGTGAGACCAGCCGCTGGTTCTCACTCAGCCAGGTTTCTCTCATGGCGGCCTTGCGGTCAAAACGGCGCGCCAGCTGCTCCAGCTTCTCCTGACGAATCAGCTCATTCCTCAGCGCCAGCTCGCGCTCATGCTCCGCCTTCTCCAGACGCTCCCACGCCTGACAAATACATTCATAATGACTTTTATTTTTTTTACATGTTTTGTTGTAACACAGTGCTATACATAAGTATAAGTACACACATACACACACAGTACTGTATTAGATTCTGTATTAATAGTAAATACATATATATATATGATCATATTGTACATATATATATTATACTGTACATATAAATATTTACAGTTATGCACAGTTTAATACACAATGTCTTTGTATTTTTTCATTTCATTAGAAACATTTGTGTATTCATGCATTTAATAGAACAAAACATGAAGTGGCTATTGTGCACATCTATTGTTTTACCAATATTTTAAATTCAGAAAAGAAACAGTAATTAAAGTGTGCAGAAAATGTCATATTTCAGTGTGTTTCCTGAATAAACATTTACATAGAAAACCATTCAAAACACGTTCCCTTACTAGGGGTGCCCAGAATTATGCATAAGACTGCACAAGCTAAAGTCAAAACCATAGTGTCTGATTTCCCAACATCATGTGAGCTAGGCGAGGCAGGAGGCTGTTTCATAGAGACGGTGTCTCACCTTATTAATGTCTGAGATGAGCTTTCCCTCTCTGGGCATGTACACTTTCTGGTTGTTGGCTCTCATCTTGCTCTGAATTGTAAACAGGAGGACTTCCAGATTACCCTTCTCAGTGAACCTGGAAAAAAACAGCATTATGTGTTAAAAAGGTAAATTCAGTCTGATTTAGTTCAATTATTTGCAGTTTAATTAAATGGTACCACTGTACAATAAGACTACCCTTAGAAACGGTTTATACATTATCTATAAACAGGTTGTTAATTAGGTAGTTTCGATAGCAGTTATAAACAAGTTATAACAGTTATAATACATTAATGTAGCCTCACTATTTGGAAAATCTCAAATCTTGCTGAGCTTATCTTGTTCCTTTCTCAGTGTTAACCAGTGTTAATTCCTCAGGTCTTTGTTAACATGCTACTAGCATTAAAACACCAGATCTTTGCAAATAATGTGTTGCATCAATAGATGACTGTTACAACTTGTTTAAAACTGTCTAATTAATCATTTAAAACTGTCTACAACCTCATTACCATCCTGATTATAAATAATTTCTAAACCCTTTATAAGGGTAGTCTTACTGTAAAGTGATGCTAGCTTGTTCAATTTGGAGCTATTTATTACATGGATGTCTTTAATAAACCTTCTTTTAAAATTTAAAAGCCCCGTCCCACTTACTTGGGGGGTTTCTCCACGGTGCGGTAGGTGTTGAAAGCCTGGAGCTGCTGCTGGACCCCGACCAGCGAATTGGCAAACTTGCGATTGTTAAGGATGATGATGGTCTGCTCGATCCACTCAAGCAGGTCAGAGGCCAGAGACTCGTATTTCTCAATCATCTTCTCTGTTTCAATGGCATTGTCAAGAACCTGGCAAAAACACCCAAAGTCATCAACATATTCTTTTAAATGAGCTTTTCTACTGTTCATATGAAACATCACCAAGAGCTGAAGATTTGTAAACAACGAGAAACAAAACACTCACTTTTCCAATTCGTTTGCCCTCCACCTTCAGGGCCTTCATCTTGGAGAAGTAATGGTAGTACGTGACGACATAGGTGATGACCGACTTCTCGTCAGGATGATCAACGCTGATATCTGCCACATAAGTCACATATCAGTACCACAGCTGCTTGTAGTGATATGAAGGCTGCTATGAAGGTGTTTTGGGTAAGAAAACGGTCTTACCCTCAGGATCCAGCAGTTTGGTGAGTCCCAGGTGCTGCTCGGCCAGGTTGAAAGCGTTCTGCAGGTTGTAGTGAGCGTTTGACTTCTTCAGCTTGTCAAAGTCAATCAGGTCAGGCCTGTAAACAGGAGCACAGATACGAAAAAATGAGTTTGATAGAGGGTCGAATAGGGGAGGGATAGGCAAAGGCTTGAACTGGAAACAGAACCTAATCTAACCAATGGCTTTATACCTGTGTTTGTGAATGAGGGCATTGAAAGCCATCCCGTCGCGCCAACTGGTGGTAAAGTTGTGGATGTTGACATTCGGATAGCTGTGAGGAAACCCAAAAACATATTAGCATATTATAGAGCACCAGTCATTCATCCTATAGTTTTCCATCCATATAGCTGTACATTTGGCAGCTCTGCTCAATTTACACCATCTTTAATATTCTAAGTGAACATGTCACTTACAGAAAAGCTATATATGCATTTTAATATACATTTAATGTTGATTTGCTGCATTTGACATATTGGGGAAAAATAAAACGTGCAAAAATGCAAAAAGTGCATGTTTACAATAAATAAATAGAAAGTGCATGTTTACTGTTACAACAAAACACCCATGAGACTGTAAGGCATGAACACAAACAGCTCCATGTCTTAGTGGGAGTCTACTCACCCTGCTGTCTTCATCTGACACCACAGAAGCAGTGCGTCTTTGGCAGAGCGCTTCTCTTTATTGTCTTCCGTCTCAACGCTGATGTCTTGGATCTGTTCCAGAAAAACAGTATAGTCTACACTTCCTGGCTGCTTCATTTATACAGACATTCTTCACTGATACACTTGGCAAATTCATTTTTCATGCACAGTTTAAGCGATGGAGCTGGACCGCTCTCAGCACTGACACAAAACCCGGAAACACTGCAGCTCCTCAAACACTTTTGCTAATTCCACTGACACAGACTATCACATTAGTGTCACTCCACATTCAGGGCTGGAGACCACTGTATAAACTAAAATTCAAAACTTTATGGGATGTTACCTGGAAGCGAAGGATGATGGTCCAGATGAGGCCGAGCGTGAGGCGGTGGTTGCCGTCGACTATGTCGTGGGAGCCCATGTTCTCCAGGTGGACCCGCTGCTCCTTAAGGAACTGCAGGGCTTTGTCCACGTTCTCCAGGCAGTGGATTCTCATGCGGCCCTTTGTGGGCTTGGGCTGTGGACAGCAGACAATACAATCAGTACTAACGCCACAAAATTTCCTCTGAGCTACAGTTCGGGTCCAGCTGGATTCGAGTGTTGCAGCTGGCCGTGTCCCCCTCGAGATACAGTACAGTCACACATTTCAGCATACAGCGCTGCATGCTAGGGTCAGGCACACAATCCTGTGAAACTGTAGATCAGTCTCCAATTCAATTTGCCTTGCTTGAAATAGAAAACTAAAGTGAAAGCTCCCAAATGACAAATAACATGAGTTCACGCAGGTGCACCGGTCAGCCGGGTTAACAGAAAAGCAGACGGCGGCCAGTTCCCTCCTGGCAGGAACGTGGAACTGGAGCTGAGAGGCCCAGATTGGCTGGAGTTAATGATGTACACCGTGGCCTCTGGGATGGACCAGTGCTGTGTTTCTTTTCAGACACCTGCAGTGGAGGAAAGTGGCCCTCACAGGAAAAGCAAAGTGTCAAGACCAAGATTGATTGAGCCACTCACCAAACTGGAGGAAATGTCCAACACAGGGTTCATGCGTGTAACCTGTTAGGTGGGGTCATCCACTGTTCATACTTGTAAAACATTTTTGTTTGTAAATAAGGCTATATCACATATTCCTGTGTATTGATTAATAAAGTCTTGGACTAAATTGTCACTGAAATGCTTTTCAGTGCAGGCTTTTTAAGCCCCAGCTTCATAATTTGCTGATTGTCATAAATAATTTATTATAAGATATAAAAGGCTCCACTTATTTCCTGCATTTCTCCTCCCAAATGATCAAAGTGAGATATTTGAAGTTTATAGGGCAACTTTTACTGTACAGGCTAAGAAAAATGGGATCATTACGTTTATTAACCCCTTAGGTTCCCAGGCTTATTAAAACCTTTCATTATTCAGGGATCATTTGGTCACCATGAACATTTAGATTGAACGGACTGAACATTTAGGTGGCAGGGGTAGAAGTCTGGGTCAGTGCAAACTAAAACTGTTGTAAAAATGACAAATGTCATATAAATCTGGAATTTTATCAAAATCAGCCAGCAATACACACCCCATTCGGCAGAGAGAAAAAAACTCTTGGCTTGTTGAAGAGCAGTATCTGTCAGTGAGAGTGAATAAGTAACCGGCTGGCGTTAGAGTCCTGTGCCCTGGGACATGACGTGTGAGGAGACTTTGCACTGAGGTGTGGCGCCTGAGTCTGAGGACAGACGGAGCGAAATAATGGATGGGGCTGGGACTAAGGAGGTGGACGCCCAAATCCCATGAGGAACAGACAGTCCATCATACTTGGAAAGGAAACTCAGACACCCCCTGATCCAGTCATGGTGTGGGGGGTGGGCGACTGGGGGAAAGGGTAGCAGTCTGCAAAAATGCTGGACGGGTCTAAGTAAGAAGCGGCTGATGTGTGTATCCCCCCCCTGAGAAATGTGGGTGGTACGGTCTTTGTTGAGTGTGTGAGGAGGTCTCCTGCGGACACACATGTGCACACACACACTGCAGTGGCATTGCGGCTTTTTGAGATGCAGATCAGAAGCGTGTGCACACACACACACACACACACACACACACACACACACACACAAGCGCGCACACACCCATATGCACACGCACATACACATACAGCAGGCAGAGAGCAGCATGGAGCGCTACAGTGACATCAGCAGTTTTCTTTAAAATCATTACATCACCAAATGTGTCGATAGCAGCCCCTGTAACATTGGTAATTCATTTCTGTCAGACAGCCCCTGCTGTATAACCTCTAGTTTACATACATTTGTTTGTATTTTAATAGTTTTCATTCCACTTTTCTTTGTTTCTTGCTTGTTTTAAAGGACCCATAGCATGGGAAAATGTTCCTGATTTTTAAAAGTAAATAAATACATACAGCTTAAAGTGTAATCATAGTGAGTTGCAGCATGTACAGACCACTCCCCAGTCCTTACAGCTCATACACAGAAAGGAGTTTTTTAATTAATTGCTTTTCTGATGTCACAAACACAGACATATTTACATGCTTACCGATTCTGCCTACAGCAGCTTAGAACTGCTCATTCATACTGAAGTCATAAAAAGTGTTTGACTGATCCTGGACTGCATCGCAAATGAGGTACAACATAAGGCGCCCAATCAGAGTAGAGAAAAAGTCTTAAAGGTACAGCAACAAAAATAACCAGTTTAATGTAAAGTAATAAAAAAGACTGGAAACTGACTGTGCAAAATGTTTTGGTACATAAAACCACAGATCATAACTGGAGCTCAGAGGAAAAATAAAACAAGAAAAAAATGTAAACACTTTAGTAAAGCACACTGTGTAAGCTTGCTTGAAAAAGTGTTGTGTACATATATATAGAACTGATTATATACGATTATATAAGAATACGACTTGGACTAAGAAAAAATCCATATCCATGTGTTCTTGGCAGACATCCTGATTTTGATGACTTATTCAGACCTACAATATTATAACATGGAAGGGGTGCATTTTTATATAGGATATGTAAAGAAGACTTGGGGAGGCATGATGCCAGAAAGCTGTTCCATGTGACATTGCTTTCTGTTTTGTTTTCTGTTTTATTTAGTTGATGATCTCATGACCTGTTTTGTGAGAATAAAGAATAAATATCTAATAAAACAAAAATCCATGCTAGAGAAGGCATGCCTGGACCCGCAGTGGTACTGCTGCTCTGAAGCGTATAGTTGGCAGCGTTTGATGTTGTTCAGTGTATTAGAGAGGAAACACGAGCCCACAGAAAGAGCTCAGTGTTAAGGAGGAAGGAAATGTTGCATTCAAGAGACACGTGTAAACTAGTCGGGTTCGGGTGAATGGACGCGGCTCACTGTTGTATCAGATAGCCGTCCTGAGAGGCCTCAGTTGGAAGCAGATCAGGGGGGTGGTTAACAAGATGGGATTTCTTAGTAAGCTGGATAACCTAAGCCCAAAACGAGGACTGACCAATAGGACGGTCACTCAGGTGTCCAGGGGCGATGATGACTGGGTTGACTATGGGCCTAAATGTTGTAGCTAACTGAGAAACCTTGCTTTGTTCAAATCCCCCCATATGTTTACACAAGTGGAATCTTCCTCATCTGAAGTTGCACCACATGCCACTATGTAAACCGACCCTGTCCTCACAGGTGAGCTTGGCTGGATCTCGCTGACCAGCACTTGGCCTGTTCAGCTAATGCTTGTCCTCAGATATGCTGTGTAGGAGTGAGCAAGGCTGAGAGCGGCCTTGGAGAGCAGCTCGGAGGGTGTGTCTGGATACTGTGTTTCCTTTGCTGTAGGCTGTGTTTGCCAGCAAATCGAGATATCTTATCAGGAGCCTTGGGGATGATAGTGAAAGTGAATGGAGCGCATTCTGGTTACACGTGCCTGGAAGGTGCTCACACACGTCTGCATATCTAGAATTACAGAACTACCCAGACCCTCAAATCTGTACCGATCCCAGCATTTTCTGTTTATAGCACAGTGTACTTTATACAGAGTATTTGGCACAGTATTTTCTGCACACTTTCTTGACTTTTATACATTTCAGATAAGATGTTTTTGTACTGTTTCAAAACAGAAGGTCATGACCCTTCTAGCAGCAATGTAACAGATTAACCACCCAGATCAGATGGTGCAGTGTGTGGAGTTTCACACAGTTATTTTCAGAGAATGCTCATTTTAAGCATGTCTTTGTGGTTCAGGAGAGATTAGGGAGTCAAACGGATCATGCTGGCACTATCAGAACCAGAATCTTCAGCACAACTTTACAGGAGAAAGTTCATGTTGGAGGTTGATGAAAAAAATCCATAAACTTTGGACACTTTGTATTACCCCATTCATCACTCTGACATACAGTGAAGGTCAACTGGTGGCTTTTAATTGTAAAAAAAGCTAAGACAAAAATGGCGATACAAGGTTTTGTTCTGACATGGATATTATGCTAATTTGTACCACTAATTACAAAACTAGTTTCAAACAGGGGCTTTTCTTTCACTTCTCCAGAGTAGATTTGGCCCAATTACATCCTACATCTATACCTGTATCATGTGAACAGCTGCAGCATTCCTTATATAATGAAATAGATACAGAAATGAACAATTTGCAAAATTGAATTTGTACATTTGGCTCGATACAATGTGATGGCGTCTAGATTCGTCACATTTTAATATGGTAAAAATAAGGGAGTGTATTCTAGTTTACTGTTCATTCTACCATATAAAAGATCAGTATATTATAATTATGGGCTCCCAACAAGCTGATTGTGGCCCTCATTGTGAGCCTGCAGTTTTAATGTTCACTAAATTACATATAACGTAATCTGCATTATACTGATACACTTTATTTACCGGCTGTTGAATGGACACTGTCAATCTGAATTGAGATTTTTAACATGATATTCTGTGATGTTACACTCCTATGAATTACATATGAATAATACTACATTGTAAGCTGTATCTGCAACAAATAATACGCCAAAATCTCTACTCAGAAAACAGTTTGTCATAATGAGCTGTGCGCAATCATGAAGCAAGCTACTTAGTTGTTCCTGAACAAGAAGCTCCAATCCAAAAGTGCTGCTAATGCCTGCTTTTGTTCATGACAGTGCTGTTATTAAGAAGATCAGAGCCTAATTCCACACTAGCGGACGTCAGTGTGACGCCACGGATCCAGCACGCCAAAGACTGTAGCAAATTGCAGAGACTAAAACAACAAAAAAGCTAAAAGACAATTAAATCGCATGCTCTGAGGGTGTTTGTTCTGTTACTCTGAGCTTTAACAGCTAGAGGGCTTGTCTGAGCAGAAGAAGAAGGGAGATGGGACTCACCAGCCTCTCTCCAGAGAGAACCTCCAGCAGCTTGATGAGCATGCGACCGTCCCGCAGGTCCATGTACAGGTCGGTGATGCGGCAGGAGACGCGGGCCAGGTGAGAGTTGACCCATTTGGTGAAGGTCTTCTTTTGCACCGCCTCACGCTCATCTGCAGGACAAGAGAGGAGAACTTTAAGACCTGCAGTCTGATGGATAAGGAGGTCCTCAGACCAGTGGATTACCCTCAGCTCTCCACATGCTTGTGTTTTCACGGCTCCATCACCACATTTCAGCTGAGAAGGGCTCATTACCTGTTACAGCAAAACACTGATTGATAATATTCTGCTTTAGTGATGTATCAAACGATTTTACTTTGTTAAACTTCCGTAATTGCAGTCATATTTGACCTCCAGTCAAATTTCATGCCTCACTGAAATAAATGGAAATAAGGTGACACAGCCTCTATGGCATTTTTCTTCAAAAATGTGCATAATGTGCAATTATTTGACATTTTAAACAAATGGAATGTGCTATAACTTGTCCACCTGTCACATGGTTAATTAAAAAGGGGGCTATGTGTTAAAGTCAGCAAATAAAAGGTCATTACTGCATTACAATGTGCATTGTGTTCTCTGTAGACAACTTATTTTCACTAAAACTAAAACATATAATTTGAACAGGGGCTCACAAATTATTGAATAAAATATATTAACACGGTTTTGTTTTGTCAGCATACCTCGTTTAGGCAAGCATTCTAGTTTCTGTGCAAATTATGAATAATTCATATTTAAATAATGTCAATTACATACATTTTTAGCACAATAATGACATTAGCAGTGGATGACTAACACAGTATCCTTAATAACCGCAGGCTAATTCCCCTTTTAGGTAATCCATATTTTCTTCATTCAGTCATAAACATATTTCCTGGACCTCATTTAGTCTCTATGCAGATGCTAAACCAATCAGTGGCCTTTATTTGCCCTCTGTGTCCACTATCCGATGACTCGCCACCAATTAAAGTGACATTCTGTCGTATAAAACAGGTGGACTGCTGGCTATCCTGTTTATCCTGGGCTGCCCTGCCCCACCTCTGGCCCGGCGGTTCACATGCATGCACACACAGAGGAGTTTATTTATAATCCCGGCAATTTTCCTGTTATTGCATTCCTTATCCCCGCATAGACGTAAGCGTCTCGTCCAATTGTTCTCCCGCCTCCAGTGTCTTTCCTGACCGACCCCTGAGCATGAAAGATGACAGGATGGCCACAGCCGTCCAGACCTATTAACTGTCCACGGACAGGGGAGAGAGAGAGAGAGAGAGAGGGAGAGAGTAAGAGGGAGAGAGAAAGAGAGAGAGAGAGAGAGAGTGAGAGGGAGAGAAAGAGTAAGAGGGAGAGAGAGAGGGAGAGAGTTAGAGGGAGAGAGAAAGAGAGAGAGAGAGAGAGTGTAAGACGGAGAGAGAGAGTAAGAGGGAGAGAGAGTAAGAGGGGGAGAGAGTAGGAGGGTGAGAGAGAGAGTGAGAGAGAGAGAAAGAGGGAGAGATAGAGAGAGAGAGAGAGAGTAAGAGGGAGAGAGAGAGTAAGAGGGAGAGAGAGAG
>JBBPCW010000107.1:12965-23023 GCA_037974425.1 Phenacogrammus interruptus
AAGAGGTAGTCAGCGGGCCGGTCCAAAATGACTGATGGGCCGGTTCTGGCCCGTGGGCCGCCAATTGAATAGGGCTGCCCTAGGGCAAGGAGCAGGTTAGTCCAGCTGTGCCATGTGGACCTCAGGAAAAGGTGGAAGAGAGCCTCAGTCATGTGTAGGGCAGAGGGAAGCAATTTGAAGAGGATACAACAAAACCCCTTCGAAAAGAGGTCCACAACCAACAGAGCTGTTGTTTATCCTCCCAGTACTGGCAGATGTCAGTTCTGACAGTGGATAAAGACATAACCAAGGAGGTCTAGCTCCAGGCAGGAGCTCAACATTGCAATCCCATGGTCAGTAGGAGAGTGGAGATAGGTTGCCCTGGAGGCACTAAAAACCTCCCCAGGGCAATAGGAGAAGATATTTAGGAGAAGGTAGATGTGTGGGCTTTCGATGGACATGGCATGTGAGGGTACCAAGTAATTTCAGAAGGATTAAACACAAATTTCACTATGTGCAGTTAGGTTAGGACACAAGTTTTCAATTTTGATTCTTTACATTACAACAATGAATTTTAAATTAAACCAGATGTAGTTGAAGTGCAGACTTTCAGTTTTATTTCAATAGGTTAAACAAAAATGTTGCATAAAAAGGAGAGGAACTAAAGTCACTTTAATAATAATCCCCTCATTTCAGGGGCCCAAATGTAATTAGACAAATGAATATAACTAAAAATAAAATGTTCATTTCTAATACCTGGTTAAAAATCCTTCCCAGGCAATGACTGCCTGAAGTCTTAAACCCATAGACATCACCAGACAGTGGGTTTCCTCCTTTTTAACATTCTGCCAGGCATTAACTGCAGTGGCTTTCAGTTGCTGTTTGTTTGTGGGTCTTTCTGTCCGAAGTTTAGTTTTCAACAAGTGAAATGCGTGCTCAGTTGGGTTAAGAGCAGGTGACTGACTTGGCCATTCAAGAACATTCCATTTCTTTGCTTTAATAAACTCCTGGACTGATTTTGCCATATGTTTTGGACCATTGTCCATCTGAACTGTCAAGCGCAGTCCAATTGCTTTGGTAGCATTTGGCTGGATTTGAGCAGATAGTATGTGTCTGAACACCTCGGAATTGATCTGGCTGCTTCATCCTGCATCACATCATCAATAAACTAGTGTCCCAGTGCCACTGGAAGCCATGCATGACCAAGTCATCACACTGCCTCCCCCATGTTTTAAAGATAATATAGTATGCTTTGGATCATGAGTTGTTCCATGTCTTCTCCACACATTCAGACAGAGGTTGAACTTGGTTGCATTTGTCCACAGAATGTTGGTCCAGAACTGTGCTGGCCTTTTTCAGCAAAGTCCAATCTAGCCTGTCTATTCTTGAGGCTTATGAGTGGCTTGCAGCTTGCAGTAAAACCTCTGTATTTGCTTTCATGATGATTTCTCTTTGGTAGACTTGCATTTTGACAGGCCTACTGTACCTCCTGGAGAGTGTTCTTCACTTGGCTGCATGTTGTGAAGGGGGTTTTCTTTACCATGGTAACGATCCTGCAATCATCCCCCTCTTTTCTTCCATAGACATCCAGGCCTTTTTGCGTTGTTGAGTTCACCAATGCTCAGAATGTACCACACTAAGTTTTGCACACTCCTAATATTCTGTCAATTTCCTGGAAGGTTTTTTGTCCAATTAAGTTAATTGTCCAATTACTTTTGGTCCCTTTAAAAATAGGGTGGCCCACCTTAGAGAAGGGTGTAATTCCTAAACCCTTTATTCACTTTGGAAATGGATACCTTCAAACTAAAGTGGGGAGTCTGCACTTTATGCATTTATATTCATTAATTCACTTTGATGTGAATATGTTTGAGTTAAAATAACAAAATGTGTGTCAGTGTCCAAATATATATGAATCTAAATGTATAAAATGCCGATTCAAGGCATAAAATTATCTTGGTTCCGCTATCTTTGGTGCATCTTTACTCTGTCTGACACCGCTGCAGTACATATCCCCTGGACATAGCCCTTGGTCCAGTTAGTGGCTTTGTTCTTGGTTCAACAGCTGCATAGGCTCTCGAGGACCTAAGTGTGGAACACTCAGTAAAACTGCGAAGCCTCGCATGGGTTTGGGAAGTGGGTGAAGCAGACGTGCCATGGTGATGCCTTTTAGCCCTGAGGCACATGGTCCAAACCGACAGCTAACCAAATGACCCCATCCAGGCCAAGACTGTCATCTCACCATTTATCTTAGCAAAAGTGCTTCCTCATTCCGCACTCTCTGTTACTAATATCCCAAGAGAGATGTAGACGTCTGCTTCCCTGGTACAAATGGAAAAGTCTGTCGCTGACTGTCCACAAACCGGATAGTCAAAGACACCTAGAAGTGGTGGACAAACATTAGAACGTCCACTATAACCAAATCGATCCCCCCAGGTGACTGGGGCCAATCTTGTAAGTCTCTGGATGAAAACAGAGATATTTTGGTAGGTAAATAGCTCCAAAGTATTCTAAGAAATGTAGTTTGAAACCTAGGGGAAAATTTCAGCAGCCTGTGGGATCACCAGCATACTTCTCCAGGAGGTGTGAGCAGTGGGTTGAGGTGGAGGCCACGGATGAAGTAAATGCATGAACCAGGTGTGACACAGTTGACGAGGAGAGTAACAACCAACTCTGCAACCCTCTGTATCAGTTGGTCTACCCTCAGGGACCGCTTGCAAAGCTGATCCCATGGCGGAGACAGAGATGGAGATGCAGACATACAAGCCGGCTGTGAAGAGGATGAATGGACAGAGGGTTATGGATCAAGCTGGGCATTAGTAAGGACGTTGGGAAAGGTGCAGGTGAGAATAATAAAGGGCAAAGCCGAAATAAATCAACAGAGAGGGGGTGCAAAACTAAACTTAGTTGGGGGCATGACACAAGTGCCTGATTGCACAGTTAATGCACCTTGTGCCAAATGCAAAAGTATTAGAGAGAGGGTCACACAAAACATTTAACCAACTAGTAGTGACCCAGTTCGAGTGTAATTTTCACCAATGCCTCGAATTTGCATTACTGAATCAAAGCTATGTAGTTCACTGTAGCAGGCACAGTGACTAACACGATCTGAAACAATATTTATCAACAGAACAACTCTGTTCCAGCTATTACGAACACATATGTTTGTGACAGTCATTTCTATTGTGTAACATTGCATGCAGTAGAATAAATTGTATAATATTTTGTGAGAAAGAACCGATTACAATGCTCCAATCTCTGTCATAGTCTTTTTCTGATGACTCACCAAGACTTTAATCTCTGTGGCAAACAACTGTACAGTTAGTAGGTGGTCCTGTAAATCAAGAGTTAATATAAGACACGTTGTGAGGACATGTTACATCAAAGTACATTTTGAACGGGTACATACATCTGGCTGTCTTGCCAAAGGGAAAGTTTGTGTGACTCAATATTAAATCCCTTAAACACATTACATAATTCAAAATTCAATTAATTAGCCAATAGAATGAAGAATGTTTTTCTCTAAGCTATATATATATATATGAATGTATATATATCAACAAGGGTGATCTGATATTTAGATATTAGATTCTGTACATAAACTCTGGAGTGTGGTGCTTAGGGATCAAGGCAGTTGAGTGGGTGTCTTTGTCCGTTTCAAAAACACAACTAACTACTCTTAAACTGGCTCTCCTATCAAGTTTCCAGCAGATTGTGTCCTCTAGGACAACACGGCGTAGATGCTGTAGGAGATTTCACATGCTGGCCTGGGTCCATTGTAGATAGCTAAGCTGTCTGCTGCCATGCGTATCACATTTGAACTACAGAAAATCTTGCCCACCCACGTCTGCTCCAGCCCACCCAAAAATCAATTCCGGGCCATGCCTCAAGCTCCTACCAAGCAGCTCCAACCTGCTGAGATTCACAAAGAGGAAAAGAGACCTACCTGGCACAAACCACAATTTATTGTTAATGTTATATTTGTAACACTAGAATGGTTAGTAAAATTCTGCATTTGGTGTGTATGCTTTCTGAAGCACAGTTGATTCCGCCACACTTTCAGCAGTGAGGGAATCCCCTTCTTTGCACAATGTCCACCAAACTTAGATGCAAGCCAACTGAGGGACAAATGTGAAGAAGAAGAAGAAGAAGAAGAAGAAGAAGAAGAAGAAGAAGAAGACGAAGAAGAAGAAGAAGAAGAAGAAGAACAAGAACAAGAAGAAGAAGACGAAGAAGAACAAGAACAAGAAGAACAAGAACAAGAACAAGAAGAAGAAGAAGAAGAAGAAGAACAAGAACAAGAAGAACAAGAAGAAGAAGACGAAGAAGAAGAAGAACAAGAAGAACAAGAAGAAGAAAAGAACAAGAAGAAGAACAAGAAGAAGAACAAGAACAAGAAGAAGAAGAAGAACAAGAAGAAGAACAAGAACAAGAAGAAGAACAAGAACAAGAAGAAGAAGAAGAAGAAGAAGAAGAAGAAGAACAACAAGAAGAACAAGAAGAAGAACAAGAAGAAGAAGAAGAAGAAGAAGAAGAAGAACAAGAAGAAGAACAAGAACAAGAAGAAGAACAAGAACAAGAACAAGAAGAAGAACAAGAAGAAGAAGAAGAAGAAGAAGAAGAACAAGAAGAACAAGAAGAAGAACAAGAAGAAGAACAACAACAAGAAGAAGAAGAACAAGAAGAAGAAGAAGAACAAGAAGAAGAACAAGAACAAGAAGAACAACAAGAAGAAGAAGAAGAAGAAGGAGAAGAACAAGAAGAACAAGAAGAACAAGAAGAAAAAGAAGAAGAAGAAGGAATTGATTCATTGAATAGTAACAGCAATAGTTTTTTTTAGCAAATTCAGCTCAAACACACAGACACTGATTAACAGTTCATTTTAAAAAAAGGCTCCACAAGCAATACTCACTCAAGACTGGGCTTCAGCTCAGAGCTTGGATCATTAAACACGAGCAAACAAACTACATGCGTAACCATGATCTCTGACATGTGATTCATTTATGTCTTTTTGGTCATTTTTTTCTAAAATAGTCTTCATATCAGACCTAATTCATTTATTTCTTACACAGTTCATATTATAATCTTGTTTGAATATTGAATGCTTAGCCAAATAACTGATATTCAGTATCTTTTACAAAGGCAAAATGTGTTTCTGTGACTTGCACTGTTGGCTCAACATGCTGAAATCTGCTCACTGAACTGAGCACAAAGTAGTAATGTCATTGCTGATTACACGTCAGCTATGATGTAGTATGCCATAGTCCATACTCGTGGAGATATGACTCATTAGTGCCTCAGTCCTTTTGCTTTGTGTCATTTCCTTCATTTGCATGCCTCTTCCCCCCCCACATGCTTCTCAAGTACACATTTTACATTTCACTTCCTCAGATGTCCTTGTAATGGATCCCTGTCGTCACTGATGTCAGACATAATGACCCATTTCCTGCATTTAAAAATGTAACCTGTTGGATTTAGAGTTTTACTTGTATTCAAGGGCCTATACATCTAAATTGTGTTTCCCAATCCCAGTACTGAAGCCATAATGGTGTGGATAATTTAATGGTTTGCCCTTACTCATCAATTTAACTAATTTGGCCTAATGTTTCATGTTCTTAAGCAGGTGGTCAGGGCTATGATCACGCCTGTGAAACATTATTCTAGAAAATTTAAGCTTTTGTATTATTGTCCTGTGCATGAGCATATGCCTAGATTTAGAAAGTAGTTTGTAGTGGCCTGTGACATGGTTTTCCTTTCGGAAATTCCTCTGCATTCAAATCCTCATGGCCCTCACTGTTTATGCGTTCAAAGAAATACAAAGAAAGACACTGGTGAACAGCTACCAGCTACCTTTACCACATTCGTCTAAAGTATTTTATTATTTGTAATGTAAAGAAGGTGATCTAATATTATATTGCCTTAGCTTCCAGGACTGTTGCTGTACCCAGTTTGATATACAACAAGCTTGCATTAGTTAAATCCAGACTACAGTGTAGCTATAATGAGTTCATTATGAAGGTAAGAGGCTAATGGATTACGTTAAAATATTAAATGATTAAATGCTTTTTACTTGAATTTGTATATTAATTAGAGTTGTGCATAGACTATTTTTTTTTATCTAGATTAATCTCATTGTAATCTTGAGATTAATCTAGATTAAAATGCCCTCCCCCCAATTTTCCCAATGCCTGTTTTTATAGTGTAAACCATAAATATGCCTCCAAATGTTCTCCCTGATCACTCCCAGACACAGAGCGAGCGAGAGAGAGAGATGATCCGCGCGCTCCGGAAAAGTCACGAACGAGAGAGAGAGAGAGGCACAGAGAGAGCGCACGCGCGAGAGAGAGCGACAGAGAGAGCGAGACAGGTTTAAAATGGGCGCGATCCGGAAAAGTCACAAAACAGAGAGAGAAAGAGAGAGAGAGAGAGAGAGAGAGAGAGACAGACAGAGAGAGAAAGAGATTAAATCCGTGCTAAAATATCAAGGTGAAAGTCATCATAGCTTGCGTAGTACAGACCCAGCTCCCAACCCAACCTTGTGAATAGATTTTTCCGCGCGATAAGAGTCTCGCATTAACGCAGCACGTTAATGCCGTTAATGGCCCAGCACTAATATTAATATTTCAAAATGCAAAATTTTATAGTCTTTTTACATGCCAACCTTGGTCCTCACTTAACTTCTAGAAGGTAAGAGTTAATTAGTGTCTTTTCACCATTTAAATAAAAATATAAAATTAACATATTAACATATTTTTGCAAATGTTCATTTGAATCCTTGGAATAACCACATTCTTTTCTATTGTTTATTGGGAAAACGCCTTTAAATATTATGATTTTGTCCCCTTCCCCTATGATTGTATTCTTGTTCATCCTAGTCTTGCATGTGTTTCTGTGACTGAAGAGGTTGATATGATTCAGTCCAGCTTCTGAAGAAAATGACTTCCATAGAGTATATAATGCTCAGCAGGCTCTCATATTCAACAGTGATCCAGCATTTACCCTGTGACAACCTGCCTTTAAACTCTCTGTGCAAATGATAAAACATCATCCTCCAGGCAAGACTTCTTTCCATCAGATCAGAACACAAACAATTTACAAACAGATGCACAGATTGCAACACCATTGACCTTATTCATGCACAGAGCTGCACAGTTTGGCCTAATAATGCAATAGAGCTCACATCAATAAAAAACGATATGGCAGTGCTTAGATGGATGGCGAATGGGTAAATAAAACTTCACTGAGGGCTATAAAGCTCTAGGCTCATTTTTATGAAGGCATAAAACAAGAGTGGGAAAAGGCCAGTGGAGCAGACGGTGAGCGTCAGTGTTACATTGCCATATGCATTTGAAATGGATCCTCAAGCCTCAATTAGCCAAGGCCAAGCCATAATACTAACTTGTGCTTGGCTGTTGACCATATAGCACCTATTAATTAAGAAGTTCCAGAGTAAAGCAACCAAGCCCATCATTTTCTGTTCATTTACCCATGATAGTGAGAGCTAATGACTGTATTCCCAGTGGTAATTCTTTTCTAATTACAATATCAAAGTAAGTACATATGGCAAGATTTAGACAGTAGTTTGCAGTGATCTGTGCTTTGGTTTGCCTTTAAGAATTCAATTTAAGTCTGTCTACATACAGATCCATACGCTCCTTACTGTTTATGCATTTAAAGAACAAATTCACTCCAGGTGAGGACACTAGTGAACTACCTTCCTTGCTGCATTTCCACTATGTTTTTAATCACTTCCTTGTGAGCACACACATTTTAGTGAGGCACATGTTCAGGTAATACTAATTTATCATGAATTTTATGAAAGTATCTACATTAAAACATTTACAGCTCTATCTGAATCCATAGAAAATGCCTATTTCTAAATTTTCTAAGTTAACAACATGATTTCCAAGCCCTGCTGCTTGAAATGTGAATAAGATGATCTAAGAAAGTCAAAAACGTACTGATTTTTATTATTTTTCTCTGGTCATCTTGCGGCATTTCTCTGGCTTGACAAACCAGTCCATGCTTACAGTAATACACAGAATTTTTAAGACCATGTTAGGTCTCGGCCAGTGGCCGGTAGGGGTCACTGGGTTTGGTTAGTTTTGGGGGCTTTTATTTTGAATTTTGTGCTTGTTTGTGTCATGTATCTCGTTTTCAGCTGTCCTGTGTTTAGTTTAAGTGATTATGTTTGGCGATTGGTTTTCTGTCTGTGCCTGTTTTGTATTTAAGTTGAGTTCATGTGGGCCGGGGTTATCAATCCATCGTCCCATCTCATTTCTGTTCATGCCTGTATCGGCCCTTGAGCCAGGTTTACTTTCTGTTAATAAAGAAACCTCAGTTATGGATGCCTGCCTGCCTGCCTGCCTGCCTGTAATCCCTGGGGTAAATCACGGAGTCATGGCAACCGCCACGACGCCCGTGACAGACCACTGTAATTTTACTGCTCAGTTGCCTATAGTTAACATGCTGAAAAGAAAGAAATTAAAAATAAATATAACAATATTATAAAATATAATGTCATGTTTTCCTCAATATGTTGCATGTCGTTAATAAATAACAACTGGGCATTTAAAAGAAGTGTGTTACTTGTAGATGATGTGTATGTTTTCACTTCAATAAAATCAATAAAGTTGAGTACAAAGTACAAAGAGGCAAAATGCACCTGAATGTGGTACACCCCTAAAGCTCCTCAAACTTTCATGCAGATGCCAGTTAAATATAAATAATACAGACTGAATTCGCCACACTATGTAGTTCATGACATCTAGTTAACTTGGTACAGTTTGGGTACTTTTATCTAGGTCTGGATGAGTGAAATCCACAGGCCTCTGATATTCTTAAACATGGTGTTTTCTTCTATGTTATACTTTTACTAAGTTTTGGCAGCACCACATGGAAAACGTTCTTCCACACAGGATCAAGAATCAAGAGGTGAAGTGATTTTATATACTTCTCTTATCTTGGACAAAATCCAGGTCTTTTCATGCTTCCAGGCAGCTGAGCTGAACTTTTGAGACACTTGCCTCACTTGCAATATAGATCTAAAAGAAGGCTGCATTGACATTTAACCCAATGTTTCAAATCCTTGAAGTATATTTCTCAATTTTTGCAAAGCTTCAAACATTTTCTCATAAGGTCAGATCTCCCAAGCTGTACAGAGACTCTGAGTATGCATCCATTTAGTTTACTCTGAATTTTGCTATAAATATAGACCTGGCTTTTAGTTTGAAGTTTTTGTGATTACACGTTTCCTGTAGTTTTGTGCAACAGCCAATTTCCTTCTTTTTTTAATACTAATCCCTAAAGAATCAGCTGATTTTTAAAAGCTATAAATTTTTCTTCACTTGAAATGGCCAAAACATTGGCTCGTCCTCAAACTACTGTAATAAACACTCTAATTTACAGCAAAACTCAAAATCCACCAACAAAATAAACTCTACATTTTCATTTCATTCTACTACTGTTATGTCCTCCACACAGAGTAAGGCGGTGTTTGTGATCATACTTTTTTCTAATAGAATTTATGAATATCATTTCAAACTACACTTACTAAAGCAAGCACCAGTTTGTTCTGTTTGAAGTAACTAAGCATTGGATATAAGAAATATGCAGTTTTGACATTAGCATAACTGCATACCTTTAAATCACAGATTATTCTTTGACCAAGGTTACATGATCTGCGCTACATTGTGCACTACCTTTTTAGTGTGTTATACGACTGGCATGATTGTGTTTTTTATACATGATTGTGTTTTTTATAGTGTTTGTTATACGACAAATTCTATGACTTAGTTGCCTTTTTTTTAAATACAGTTTGAATTTTGTCTGAATATTCTCAGCTTTGCATGGAAATGTGTCATCCTTCAATCAGTCAGAATCAGAATTAGAAAACTTTATTGAGGAAATTGCTTGTGTTATGATATATTATGTTATGTTCTATTTAGTGCCGGGCCGTTAACGGCGTTAACGCGTGAGATTCTTATCGCGCGATAAAAAAAAAAAGTCCGGTTCACGCACGTTTTAAACCTGTCTCGGTCTCTCCCCCGGACAGAGTGAGCTGGGTCTACACTACGCAAGCT
>JBBPCW010000107.1:23123-33169 GCA_037974425.1 Phenacogrammus interruptus
AAACACACACACACACACACACACACACACACACACACACACACACACACACACACACACACACACACACACACCACTACACATCTGCCACTAAGACTATTCTAATCCCATTAATGATGATGTAGAGATGTGCTGTGTTGGAATAAAACTAAGTGGACCTCACAAATTACACCCCTAACAAACTGTTCCACTGTTGGAAATTTCGTGTGTAACAAGGCCGGTCTGTCCTGTTCCGTGTGACACTTACAATACACTTACTGTTTGTCAGAGATACACCAGGTCCCTCATCTCACTGTTGCCAATCTAAACAGGAGAAATATGACATGCCAGAGCGCAACACTGTGTCTACGTTATGGCCTATGAGCGGAAGCTAACAAATCAGACCCCATTCAGAATTGAATGTGATGCTTTGACCAAATTCACATGACTGTCCTCTGACTTCAAATGTAGTCAAGGCATACTAGTTACGCTTCATTTATTAACTCAGTAACTATCCACTGCATAGGGCTGGTCATATTGTGGCAGAAGGACGACCATAGAATGACAGAAAGTGCATTACTACACCTGGCTGATTCACTATATAAGCCACACTATTTATAAAATAAGATTTCAGGTGCAGCTACAGATTATTTGAGATTACCTCACAGAGTCTGAGGCAAGTAGGACAGCTGTCCCCAGCCCTGGCCCTGAAGAAGTCTAGTTCCAGCCACCTGCAGTGGTTTATGAACTTCTTCAGAAGCTCCTGATTAGCTGAGGTGTCAGGTAGATGGGATGACAGCATGTTAAATGCAGGTTGGAGCTAAACCCCTCAGGAAAGAAGATCTCCAGAGGAGGTTTGGCGACCACTGTGTTCACACTATAACCTTCCATGTCTGGCCACCTTCATAGCTACAGTCCGGAATGAAATAAGGGACAAAGGTCTTGTCTGGCCCACTAAATTTAGGCTAAGGATTTTTGGCTGAATCATCGCTTTTCACTCCATGAGCTCCGACACCGAAGACACAGCCCCCTCACTGGCCTTGGGATGAACATCATACTGTGGCTTCATTGTGGGCCGATAACATCACCATCGATGCCACCGAATGCTACATATTAGCCAGACTTGCGGACTCCCCTGCGAGACACTGGGTAAAGGAACAATGGCGGCAGTGTTCCTCCCCTCCTCTAGCGTCACGAACCCCGGGGACTGCCACAGGAATGCGGCAGCATCTGGTCTTATCGTTAGGTAAACACATCCCGCTCTCTCCCGGACTTGTCGGTATTAAAACGAGCACCGCTGAACAGTTAGGGCCCTTTTACAATAAACACATCTTATACTCTTATGAACTCTTCCCTTGCTGTAAATACTCGTTTATTATATTTACACTGACTTAAAGAGCTGGTAGGACACTGACGGAGAAGAAGTTACGATGGAAGAAGAGCTCTGGACCAAAAAGAACAGAAAACTGAAGTCAGTTTATTTATATCTTTTAAGGAATGACATCTGTTTAGATGTCCTTCAGGCAGGAGACTGTTCAGTGCGATCAATACCCATGTCTGATAACCTGCGTCTGCTTAATTTAGAACTCCCCAGTTGTTTAGACATTTATAATACTTGACTATTTGTATAATAAAAGTATCTGAGATATGGTTCTACTAACAATATCCTGTACAAATGTAATACTGAACTGTATATAATTTAAGATATATGGACTAAGCTTTGGCTTTACAATGAAAAATGAGTCTTCTAGTGACCCATTGCTTGCTGACCTTGACCCCAGAGCTTTCAATCACTTCACTTTGTCTTTTGTTGGAACAGCGGACAAACGGCTTGGCCTGAGCCAGATGGGCTAGAGGTGTCTCAACATGGGCTATAACAGCCCAAGGCTTATTGATTTATTGACATGTTATCCCTCCAAACAAGCCACACCCTACTCCAACAGTAATAATGATGTTTTAATATTAAGTAATACATTTAGAAGAACAAGTCAAATAAAACAAAATGGCACATTTCACTTGTGTTTAAAGACCCCATGTTAGGGTCTCACAGTTCTTAATAATTAAAGCAAGATTAGTCTTCGCAATACTGATACTAAAGGCTGAAATATGTAAATGACCCTCATTCGATATTTTTCAATCAATATTTTTATTGAAGATTCTGAACAATCACAGATATACAAGCAAACTACATTTATTTGGTAAAATGACCAGATATCTAGCAGGCTCCCATCAAGGGTATGTCAGTGTTCTTACTTATATTAATAGAATTTGTAAGTGTGTGGTAATTGCAGTCTCATACAGTATTGTACAAAAGTCTAAGGCTCCTGTGCTGTTTAAAGCCTATTTATCTGATCAGTAAGCAACTTTCTGGCAGCTAATACAAGTTAACGTTAGAATAAATGCCAACAAACAGGAAAGCATTAAATAAAATCAAGATTTGTTTTGTTTGTTTTGTGAGCTGGTTACAACAACACAGCTTCGGTTCCAGATTTCTCCTCAATGCCTCCAGCCTTTGCACGGATTTGTGAAACTCCATCAGCAGCTCCTGATTTAATCTAACGAAGTATCGATTGAGCCGAACCAGGTATTTTATGAGAACTACAATGTACCGAGGTGAGGTCTGCGTAATATTTACATACATTCTAATATTAGCTTTTAAAAATGTACACTGCTCAGTACTTTTATACAGTACTGTATAGAATTGCAATGCATTATTTTTCTATGTACAGCGCAGCTCTAGACCACGGATTGTGCAGCGGCTGTGTGGTATGATCGCTGCAGGAAAGGGAAGTCTTGATTAGGCCGTGGGCTCATTGGAGGTCAGCCTGCTCTGGCCTCCCCCCTCCCAGCCTGCAGGAAACACACACGGACGTGCCCAGCACACTACAATACTATCCTGTGATTCACAGGGGCTTCATCCGATTCCTCTGAGCGGACCACTTCGATTACATCACATCCAGGAAATCGTTCCAAGGACAACATTGTAAGGACGGCGTAGGGCCAACACCTAAAGCAAGCACGCACACAATCACTCAAAGGCCTGCTATCAGTTGCTATACTGAACAATTTTGTCGGTTTGTTTTCAATGACACGAAATCATTGGCTGCAGATAATTGTATAAAATGTGTCTGCAGCTTCACGTAATTGGCAAAATACTAGAAAGCATTACTAGGGAAAATTGTACAGATTGATTATCCACTACAATTAATATTGCTAATACAATTAACTACCTTCACTCCCAAAATGCTTCAAATTCTGAATAAAATGGCAATTTTTGAGTAATTATTCAGCAGCTTTCTAGTCTTTCAGGGTTACCATTCTAGACACATTTTGTGCTTGTACACATCTGCAGCCCATGATTTTGTTTCACTGAAAACATTCGGATTAATCAGTGATTTCAGTCATTTAAACCATAGTGTACCCTCAAGGATAATCATGGAAGAACACAGAAGCATCAATCAATGAAACTACCCTTGTATCATCCACTCCTCAGTCCATAGTGAGACACAGTACAGGGCAGCCAATCGAAGTTGTGGCAATTTACATATACCAGTCTTAGAGGCACAGTAATAAAAATGGCCTGTTTGATTCTCTTGTCATAAAGAAAAACTAAAAAATGGTCCTGTTTTTGGTACTTAAACCCACACAAACACCATCTGTGTTCCTCAGGGAAGTGCAAAAAGTGAAGAATGTTAGCCTTTTCATGTAGATTCCCAGGTAGGGAAAGTTTTATATATACAGCCAAACTGTTCATATATCTCTGAAATACCAAAGTAATCTGAGGGATCTGTCTCTGGCCTTGTCAGTCATTGTAGGGGGGCCTTGAGGGTCGTTCTGTGGAGTCCAAGGGTGGCTTCCTTTCTCTCTCTCTGATGTATCGGCATCCTGTGGCTTGAGGCTCAGCAGAATGGAATTTCTCAGACTTCCTGTGTGTTACGGACGTGGGCAGGCACCGAGTTTAGAGAGTGAGTGCAATTACAAATCTAGTGTGGGCTGATTTTCCAACTTTTCACTCAAATATTGGAATTTGTTTCCAAAAGCAAACAAATTAGGAGGCCTCCTTATGTTTTCGCTTTTGTGTGTCACCGCACCTATATGTATGTATACACACACACACACACACACACACACACACATATATATATATATATATATATATATGTACAAGCACCTTGATAAACTCATGTATACACACTGGTTGTGTGGTGATGCGGGGTCATACTCTACACTGTGCTTTAACTTTAAATGCACTAGATGACATTTTCTGGCCAATAAAGATATTGACACGGTGAACATATTGTATTGTATGTATTAGTTAGAAAAGAATACTAAGTGTATTTTAGTAAATATTAAGTAACACGCAAATGTAGAAAATCTTGATGTGTGCAAAAACCTTTGACTAATAGTTTAGAACCAAAAATATAATCTTTAGGCTTCAGAGACAGCAACACTGTAATTGTAAACTGATATTAACTCTCACTCAAATGACTAAATCGTTCAATAGAATGAGACTTTTATTCTTACTGTAACTGTTATAATTATCATGCGAAAACCTCAGTGTGTGCAAAAGCGGTCGACTGGTGGTGTACGTAAGAACATTTTTGCCATTCTGCATTTAATAAGATGTCTGGCAGTGAGGAACAGTCAAGGTCTCCTGAAAGAATGAGCGAAGGATGGATGACGTGCCACAGAAGGAACGCTCTGATTCCTGAGGAAACAATGCTGGGTCTCGGGTTTACAATGTACTACTGCAGGCTCAGCTGAGACTAATTAGGCCCATTGATCACATTTGTTTGCAAAGGTTTTCCACTATTGTGGCGTGACACACACCAACACTTCATATCACTGTGAGCTGAACCACAAGAGGTCACAAGGTCACAGGCACCTCCCTGAACTGAAACACACAACACTGGAGTAAAATGACTAAGAGTCAGGTGCTGGTCTTACTTCCAGAACAACCTGACAGCTGCAAATTAAATTTCTCTCTCTCTCTCTCTCTCTCTCTCTCTCTCTCCCCCCCAATCTCTGGCTTTCCTTCTCTCCATGTCTTGCTCTCTCAAACACACACTCACTTTACACATAATCTCTCTTTCTCTCTCTCTTTCTCATGGCTGGGATAATGGATGGATGAATGTATGGATCTGCTGGCTATAGTCACACCCTGAACTAAACCGATTTTCACTTTTTTATTTGTTTATTTAGTTATTAATCTTAAAACTGGGGATGTCCTGCAGAGTCAATCCGGGAACAATATCCAGGCAAGCTCTGACAGTCAATACCTATGAGTCATAGTTTCATTTTCAAACCATCACGAAGCTTTAAAACTGTCACCTGCAGCACATTCAGACCCAAGAGGCAGGGAGAGAGAGATGTAGTGAATAGGAAAAGAGAGAGAGACATAAAAAGGGTGGGAGAGAAATGTAGTGAGGAGGAAAAGAGAGACAAAGAGAAAAAAGGATGGGAGATGGAGGGAGGGAGCAGGAAAAGAGGTAGGGAGAGGGGGACAGACAGTTAGAGAGAAAGAGATGATTTTAAAGAGTGTGACGTCACTCTCTGTCAGTGTGCTGTAGAGGAGGATGTGCGGTGGCAGTGCAGTCGTGCTGTGCAGCTGTCAGTGTTCTCCATCTACCGAGCGGCGGGGTGAAGAGAGATTTTGGTGTGTCGCTCTCTCTGAACTACGGCTTAAAAGAACAAACAGCTTCTCTTGGATCTCCTCAGAGTAGCAAAGCATGAAATCTCCACCTGAGCTTCCTATTCTGTTCATCTCTGTCTGTCTGTCTGTAAACTTTCTGAAAACAACAGCTGCCCTTGACACTACCTGACACTTTTATCTTTCCATAATTGCTTAGAATTAAATGTCAACATACATTCAAGGACCCCAACTTCCCTTGCTCTAATGTACACAACAAAGAATTTGCTCTTTTTGTGTCAAAACAGAACACAAGAAATGTAGGTTGTTATGCCTTTTAAGGTAAGAAAGAAACTGTTTGTGATTTTTGTCACAGCAGTGATGATATGATCTACACATTCAGTCCTCCCAGCTTGTTCAGGGCTCTTTGAGGCCTCTAGGAGGCCATGGCCCTTCCAGCAGCCCAACAGGAAGGTCATTGATTGGCCCAGACTGAGAGAGAGGCGGTTTGGCAGTTCTGAGCGTGGAGGACAAAAGCAGAGCTTCAGCACGGATCCTGGAAGCTCCTACTCTCAGCGCAGCCCTCTATGGGACTGTCTAGACGTGCCTGGTGGCATTTAGCCATGTCCAAAACCGGTTAGCACTTCATGATCGGCATTACATCAGTGCAATTCATCAGCCCTGATGTGCTGCATCAGCAGTTTCCTAAATATGGTATAGGACTTTATATCATATCATACAACACACATTCGGCTTGAGAGCAAACCTGAGACCTCTCACCCGACACTCATACAAAAAGAAAACAGGTATTTGTACTGAATCTCCCCCCCGAGCAGAATCAGGATGTTCCCTCACAGCAAGCTTTCTGCTATGGGCCAGCAGTGCACCGCATAATTTGTCTGGCCTGTTCTGGTTAGTCTCTAGCCCTCGACCATACAAGCAGATGCGGTCCAAGTCCAGTCATTTGTCTTGGCTGATTTATACTGTCCGGCAAATCTGGCGAGCGAGCAAGCATGGACTGTCTCACGTTTTAAACTGAACTTCTTATATTTAACTTGCTGCAAAAATCTGCAGGTTTGTCTCACTGTCATCACTCAGACTTGATTCTGGAGCTTTTCCCATTTAGTGTCGTAAACCCAGGAAATCAATCTACCTGCATATACACCTTTATCAACAGCCAGAAAGAAGAGGAAGCTGCATTTTATGATCATATATATACTTTTAAGCAGGATCCTCAACAGTCCAAAGTGCTTTTATTGGAGTTTTTGTCATGAGTCATTTAGCACAAACCATCCAAACAGGCGTGGAAGGAAGGTCAAGTTCCCTGGAGTTAAGTGCTTTATGATGGCGGGTGGGATGGTTTACTGATTAGCCAGTAAGAGCTTGTTGAGAACTCAGAGCTTGTCCTAACTCAGGATATACAGGTATTGAGAGTGACTTGTGTGTGTTTTTTTTTTTTACATAACTTCAGGTATACTGCTTGAAACTCAACTCTCTATCTAGTATACTGACCTCTGCAGTAGTTATATTATAGTACTGTATATATAAATATGACTGTCCTCTGACATGAGTGATCTCCACTGATATTGCTTATCCTTATTAACTGGAGAGGTCTACATTTATGCTATCACTGCAACAAAACCTCACATCTATGAAGTGACACTACAAACTGAAGTAATGAAGACCACGTTTATATAGAAACTAGTATTTTTTTTTTCTTTGCCATGGGTGAGAGCAACAGCAAGGACAAAGCATTGTAATAGCATAAAACCGTGAAATTGCTGAGTGTGTTAGGATTGCCTAGAGCACTCCCACTGATCAATCCCAGCCTGGCTGCTATGAAGCAAATCGTCTTTGAGCTAGGCATCCAGTCAAGCCAGTATTATTAAAAAAAGGCCATTGTTCTTCATTTCGAAAAGTCATTTTGACAACACAAATGAAAGTATTTAGCTTTTTAACTACATTACCTCACCACAAGCAGTCATCACACTCTGTGACAACAAAAGAACTGTAGTGCAAAAGCAGCTCTTTTGTCTTGTCTGTAATGAAGTTAAAAAGATTGATGTTCGAGGATAAAGCCGTATCCTGTGCCTATGCCCGAATATGCCCGAATATGCCTAACTGCGCTGGTACCAAGACGCATGCACTATTGTGGGGGCAAGAACAAAACAACCACTCCCACCGTCCTCGGTTTGCCATTGTTGTGTACGACGGCCCATTCAGACTAAGCGGCCCTTTTATTGACTTAGCCCATCGGCGTTGGGCGCCGCCAGAACTATGGAAAGTGGGGGGGCAACATAGTCACGAAATGTTTGTGATGAAAAGCGACCTTTCACACAAACATACTCATGAACCTGGAGTAATTATTCTCTTTTATGTCATGGCTCCAAATCCCTCATCACTAATCCAGTCTGAAACTCATCCTCTCCTGGACGGTTCCAGCAAAAGCAGCTGACATGCTGCATCTATCTGCTCCCTCGGTCTCAGCTTTGTAGGATTATGAGCACAGGCTCTGAATAACATGGAAAAATGGCAAAACAAAGAGCCAAGGTTGCTCCTTTTTTGGTTCCCGTGCTTGAGTTATGAGGTGCTGGAACAGTAGCAAGCCCATGTGGGTCAGTTACCATCAAATGGCAAAAAACCTGGAGCCCCGATTGGTCCATCTGGCCCCTTTGCTTAACTTAAGGACTGTAGCAAATCCATGTGGGTCAACCACAGGCGAAACAGGCAGCCAGCCTTGCTTATTTTTGGTTCCTCCTCCTTATTCAGGAGGTACTGGAGCTGTGGCAAGTCCATGTGCACCCAAGGAGCTTCTGAAAAAGCAGCAGTCTTGCATGGCAACCGCTGTAAACAATGGAAAGCTCTACCTGCAGATGTTGCCTTACCTTGCAGCTGTTTGAAACGTCCATCCAGCTGGTTGTAGTTGAAGGGCATCTGGGTTGTGAAGCCAGCCCCCTGATAGAGGTCCCCTCCAGACCCCCATTCTGTATCCATGTTCCCTTACTTGAGGGGAAACTAGATCCCAATCCTTCCCAAAATGTCCCAGGTTTAGCAAGAACACAGGATAAGAAAATCAAGAGGGAAGGGAAGGGAAAGGAAGGGAAGGAGAGGTCCGCTGAGCTTTCTTTTCTCCTTCACACTCCAGTCCCTCCCTCTTTTCCTCCTTTTCCAACACAAGTTTGAAGAAAAGCTGTCCGCTGGAGAAGAGAGGGGTCAGTCTGTTAGGGTTCAGCCCAGTCCAGCACTCGAGGAACAGGCAGCAATACGGCGGGAAAGGTCCCCGAAAGAGGGGGGTCTGGCATGCTGGTTCTATCCCGATTGTTCTTCTTCTGTCTTCCCTCGCTGGCCATTCAAAAGTAGCCTCTACCCCCTCCCCTCAAATGCACACACCCACACCCCTCCTGTGTTGCAAGCGCTGGAGAGGGGAGGGTACTCCTTCACTAGAAAGCTTTTACTCACTCAGACAGCGGTCAGACCTGGGGGGGAGGAGTGGGGGCGAGTGAAAGCTGCAAATCATTTTAGCACTGTGGACCAGGCCAGCGAAAGAGGGGCTTAGAGCACAAGGGAGAAAAAATGATATGAGCTATGAAAGGGGTTCTGTCCCACACAGCACACCTTTCTCAGGGGAAGGGAGGAGAATTTCACCACAGGCCCAGCCATTGGTGTGTGTGTAGCAATGATATCACCACCTCATTACCATAAGGAAGGCAGTAGGCGGAGAGAACAAGGAGAGAGCGGAATGTACCAAAGTTTCAGAGAAGACGGGGGTGTGTGAGTTGAACAGGATGCCGTCCAGCTTCCCTGCATTGTTGTTTAGAGTCCAAAAAAGACAGAAATATGATGTGTTGATTAGTGCTAAATGCCCTTTTTGGGATGTTAGAGTAACTGGCGTCCTGTCTGAAACCTTGTTTGCAAACATCCTGCTTTAGGCACCCATTTTTTCAGCACCCCACCCCCACACTCGCCTTTCCTATAGCACAGAGGTGTCCAATTCCAGACTTCAGCACAATGTGATGATTTCCCTGCCCAAACACAGCTACTAAAGCTAGGACCTGAGTACTGGGTTGAATCAGGTGTGTTTGAGCAGGGAAATCACCAAGCTGTTCCTTATTAAGGTCCTCCAAGACTACAGTTGGGCACTTACTTTAGAAATCAGGAGAGCTTAGAGTGGACAGATCTTTAGGAAATGTTTCAGTCAAATCACAAATTGTTTCAACACGATTCAGTGGCATTATTTTTACATTTGACTAATGGTATACTCTTTAGTGAAATATAAGCAATAAAGCAATAAATAATAAATTGGTACGTAATAAATGTTTTTTAACAGCCCTTTTTGAGAGGAACTCATGACACACGGTGTGTGTTTTTTTATATATGTGTGTGTGTGTGTGTGTGTGTGTGTGTACATAGACATTACATGTGTATGTATGTACATTTA
>JBBPCW010000107.1:70577-92293 GCA_037974425.1 Phenacogrammus interruptus
TGCATGCAGCTGTGGTGTGTGTTCAGGGTGTGCTCATCTTACAGCTCACAAACTGCCAAGACTCAGCCCAGATGAAGTTTGCTCTCCACTGTCAAGATGTTACAGCGAAGATTTGTGTGTGTTTGTGCGTCACGGCAAACTCTGCACTGATTTAACACAGAAGACCGCCACACACACCACAAGCAGTTTATGTACAGTAACACTAACTGTAATGCAGCACGCTCTGGCTTTTCCGAGTGACAGAGGTTCGGCTTTGTGTGGTTTAAAACACCAAAGTATCTGCAGAGTTGGCGAAAACAGCTCTGTGAGCCTGAATCAGTTTACTGCTGGAAGATGTTTTAGAAAAAAACAGATAGTTTTGATTTCTGGCTGCTGAAAGATGTTGTTGGGGTCAAATCAAAAGCACATAAGTTTTGAAAATGCTTGCTGCCCTTTATATATACAGCCCCTACTGTTTATCCAGAATTTCTTCTAAAATCGTTTGACATTCAGAACAATGTTAATGATGCTACAGAGATATGTATGTATATATTAGTCAAGTAGAGCTTCATAGTCATCACAGCCATATGATATATAACTTGTATATATATATATATCATATGGCTGGGATGACTATGAAGCTCTACTTGACTAGACTTGACTTGAGAAGCTAGGAGTTTCTCAAGTCAAGATGTGCAGCATGTTCAATGACTAGTTCGCTTTTCTTCTTACTTTTTAAACCCATCTTTACCAAGAGTGGCAATAATGACGGAGCCGAGTGTAATGGAGCTTACTTTTCCTTGATAGGGCTGGTCCTGCAGTTTTCTTGAATCAAACTGGTGAATGAAGGACATGTGCTCAACGAGTTCTTTAGGCTGGCCAAGCGGGCTCAGGGTCGGAACTGCAAAGATCCAAAAGCCACGTGCAGTTAGACAGGTAAGCAGAACTCCAGGAGAAGACATGGTGACCACCACTTTACAGTGTCTTACATAAAATAGTGGAGTCAAAAGAAACTGTAGTGGAAGTAAAAGTGGAAATACTTTTGGAAGTGTTGATGAAAATTTGGAGGAAATCTGATTGGCTGAGCCTTGTTCAAAACATGTACAATTACATGACATTACATTACATTACTTCACATAATATTCATTTGGCAGTTGATTTTGTAAAAGCCAATTACAATTTGAGGAAACACTCAAGTTTCAGAATACTATGAAACAAAAGACAGTTAAAGTTAAAAAACAAAAAAAGGTTTAATGTAAAGAAACATTTCTGCATAGCAACCATATGTTCATGGGTGCTACGTTGGGATTTCATTGCATTGCCATGATTTACTTTTACCATGAGTCTGGGAATGAGATGGTTAAGTAGTGGCCAAGACTTAGTAAGAGTAAATATCTCATTCCCATGACTTAGTAAGTTGTTGCTATGCAACAACAATTGGAAGGGAGGTCACCAGCAGGACTGAGTATTTGTTTTATAAACCCGTGTTTTAGTTGTTTAGCAGCTACATATGAGCACCGTGGGCTAAAATCTTATTCTTTCCATGTCTTACACTCATCCAGGACACACATAAGTATACCTGTGACATTTCCAGCTGGATGTTCTGCTCCTTATGTTGTTATAGTAACATGAATTAAACAAATTAAGTAAATAAAAACATTATTCCCAGGGCGTCCGGCTTGTTTTGGCCTGAAACCACTTGAACAAACATCACGTTGCATTTATGACCTTTGAAAATTTAAGTAGGAACTTCCAAGGAGCACTTGAAGGCATCATAACTACATCATTACTGCTACATTTTTGAACTATAAACCATAAACACACACACACACACACACACACACACACATGCACATGCACACACACACACACACACACACACACAACTTACTGATTCCTGCTGCTGGGGGCCTTTCCATTTTAACCCTGGTCACTGGCTTGTGTGGGATGTCTTGGTAGTGAATTCTCTGGCTGCTCTCTTTGCTGTATGCTGGCTTTCTAGCTGTACCTTTGTCCAGGCTACTCGACCACCACTGCATGTAATGGGAATCATAATGACAGATGATAAAAGCAGACACATCAATATCAATTACTCATTTTTTTAAATGTTTGCAAACACGCAGAGCCACCTGTTCATCAACCGCGTTCTCAGTCTCGACATAAGCAAAGGGTTCATTAAGGAATTTGACATTATTCCTAATGAACCTGGCGTTGTAAGGCTGCGGGATGTTGTGTGTCTTCAACAGCTCTGTTTCTCCTGCGTCTCTGGTTGAGTATTTATGGTCCTTGTACACCTGGTCTGGTTTTAATCGATCTGGGAGGTTTTCATCAAATATCCTGTAGGTGTTTGAACTGCACAGGAGAAAGCAGACAAGAGACAGGAAGGCCTCTGTGTTAACGGTTGCATGTTCAACATGGACCCCACAAAGGCCACAGACCAAAGTGTGGCATTGCTTAGCATAATTTATTTGAACTGAACACAATGTGAAAAAACTTCCTTTTAGTAGTATGTAAATATTTTAGTGTACTAACCCTAAGCAAATGTACACTATTACGGTCAGTGCACTAAATATTCTTTGTATTATTAGGCAATAGGGTGTTACTGGGAAACACCCTATTTCTAGCCACAATCTACACCACCACCTCTGGCTTATGAACGTCGTCAGTCCCTAAATGATTGGTGTGTTAAGTAATGAGGAGGGACACACTACATTAAAGTCCAACACTGTTTTGCAAAGACCACAATTAAAAAATTATACACATTGTGGAAAAATATGCTGCAGTTGTGAAATATGTAGTGTGATATAACGCTGCAGAGGTAAAAAATAAAGTGTAGAATATTCTTTTGTACTGCAGAAATTAGTTTTAAGTTTACATAAGTGGTCACCAACCTTGGTCCTGTGCCTTCCTGAACAGGGTGTGTTCCAATAACACTGTTAAAACGAACTAGTGTTTGAGTATGTAGCACGCATTTTTGTTCATAGTGTCAAAATTGAGTATACTGAAAGATCTACTGTGCATATTCAAAACTGCTCGACTATTTGAGGATGGTGCTGATGGACACTATTGTCCCACAGCACTGAGCAGGAGGAGGAGGAGTTACACATGGCTGGACATGAAAAATGAGGAGCCAGGATTAGAAACTATCTGGTTAATTTGTGCCAAAAAGGTCTCCTCTACAGTAGCCTTCAGAGTTTAGCATTACATATGTTGGCATAGCAGCACTCCATCACTTCCTTTTAGTAGTATGTTAATTTTTTAGTGTTGTAAGTAATGGGCAGGGACAGCATATTAGATGCCAGTTGAAGCAAAATAATTTAGGGAAGTGGATCTCCAGGATGAAGGTTGGCAACCACTGCTTTACAGTGTCTTGCAGAAAGTAGTGGAGTAAAAATCAGAGAACTTTACTGAGAACAGTGGTTTGCACTCAAAGACCACAATACAAAATTATATATATTAGTTATAGGGGTGTAACAGTACACAGATGTCATGATTCGGTACGTACCTCGGTTTTGGGGTCACGGTTCGGTACAGTTTACAGTACAGCAAAGTTAAGCAACAAAAAGTTTTAAAGAATGAGGCTTGGTTTATTTTCATTTATTTTGAATAAACAGCAGTGTATTAAACAGTAAACACACACTCTTGCTTATATTTTCATGTATGTGTAAAGCAGCCGAAGTGTTACGCCAGTAGGTAGCACTATTGCACCACACTACGACCCAGGTTTATGATTTACTTGAGCTTTTTGGTCCCTCTGTGATTACGTATTATTTCAATCACGTCTTCTCCGATGTACCATGTATTCTCCGAAAGACATCATGTACCGAACCGTGACCCTTGTACCGTGACGGTTCGGTACGGATACATGTACCGTTACAGCGCTAATTAGTTATTTATATAGAGGCTATTTGGGCATGTGTTCTATTGTGGCAACACTGCCCGCCAATAATCAGTGCTTTAGATGTTCAAATATTGTGTATAATACCCAAACAAGAGTGTATGTGCATGCACACAGTCTTATTAAAGCTGTTACAGCTAGAGCTTCAGTTTGGGCCTGAAATATCAAAGCTCATTTATGTTGGCACCCCTACTGACTTCTAATAGGATATTAGCTTTTTTTCCCCATTAAATATTTTTCCGTCATTACAGATTAACCATGGAAACCTAAAAAGTGCAAAAGACACCAATGTTTTATCTGAAGCTTGCAACAAATATATTATCAAGTATTTTAGTTTGCAGGTCCCCCAGTAAGGAATCGTGCTACTTTTTATGATGTAATGAAGAATCAGCGTGTAAGAATACGTTACATACCGGAAAGAGTCAGGTACCCTCTTCTTCCGAGGCAGACATATCTCTGCACGCTGATACATCTCTCCTTTGAGAAGATTCTTGCTTCTTGTTTCTGTTTTGAAGTGAGATCTATGCTTTGCAGGTCACCATGCAGCTAAATCGTTGCTGATTTGACATTTAGACATTTAACAGCCCAAAATCACACGTTCCTATAGTCTACTGGTGGAAGAAATAGGCTTAAGACCTGAAAATACTGAGAAAAGGTTCGAGAACAACTCATTGCTTCTATTTTTATTTTGAAGTAAGCTGCATTGTTTGGAGGTTGCTAAGCAACCACCACAGCACTTGCCGTAATTTGACCCTGGATGGGCCGCGGGTAACATGCTGGCAAAAAATGACCTGAAACAATTATGCACCTTTCTGAGAAAAGCAAGAAAATATATTTGCTTTCCTTCGGTGAGGCATGTAAGGTAGCAATTTGCTGACAGGGACAAAAGTGATAATCTAACCAACAGTCAATTAGCGTCATTAAAGCTATGCCAGCATGGATGAATTACATTTTTAAAAGGATAAAATCACATTTGAAAGAGTGTTTGGTAAGAGACCCAGATCCTTCGCTTTGTTACATTTTTCAAACGTCCACTTAGGACATTTATGTGAACTCATTTTGCATTATCTTTTGCAAGTTTTCTCTCCTGTGCCTTTCAGACTGAGCTCTGTTCTGTATTGGGCTGCGTTCAAAAAAGCACTCTGGACTGAAACACTCTTTATAACCTTACTGACAATATTTTACTTCTAAAAAGAGGGATAGATTTGTTTTTGGGGCCTTGAGTTTACACTAATCAGTTATGTTGGTCCCCCCATATTATGTTGATCCCCCCATCGAGGGACATAATGTAAATGAAAATGTGAATAATTTCTCAGTTACTTCATAGCCTAGTTCTGATACTGGGGGTTGTCGGACCAGGGTCAGCATGGGCATTCTGACCGGTCTGCAGCGACGCAGCCTCATACAAACTATGATGTGATTACTTACATTACAGTGTAATGTGGCTTGACAGTTGTGTGTAGTATAGTTCTATACTGGAACCAGTCACACCTGAATGTCTTCCTCCTCTGCCTCTCAGACTGTTCCCATCTAATGTCTGCATGAACTTTACCTCACCCGTGCAAACTGGTTTATATTGGTTCACATCAATAGAAACAAATGTGAACAAGAACATCTGTAATTGTATTTTATGTCTGCCAGCTGTTGATCCTGTTATGCATAAATAGTGGATGACAGTAAAAAAAAAAATAGTTTTAGTGAGTAAACAGCTACTTCTGCAAAGTGTATCTGTCTAACTGTGAAAATTGTTTACGGTTTTGCCAAAAGAGTGATCGATACAATAAATGGCTCATGTATTGTTGGGTTAGATAGATTGTATAGATGCTCTGACTCCAGTATCTCAGTTAAATAGTGGATTTAAGCTGTTTTTTCAGGTAAGAAACAGTTGTGGACTTCTTAAGCACTGATGTACGTCGCTCTGGATAGGAGCGTCAGCTAAATGCCGTAAATGTAAATGTAAGTGGGTTCAGGCCACAGAGTATTTTAGTTCAGAGAATGGGCTTTAGTGCTTTAGCAACACACCTATTGTGTGCTGGTCAATGATCCAGATTTATTAGTGATAGTATTTAGGAGTGAGATAGAAAGATAACAACTCGCAGTTGTCCTGGGAATACAGGAGTGTTATTGGAAATTTGAAAACAAACCAATTTCCTGTGTTCTTTCTCAGCTTCCTGCCTGTTCAGTTGTGATTTGTGCTCCTGTTTTTTTCCAAGTTGATACATAACGTGATTAGGGCTCATTAGGGGGCATCTGAGTGGAAACAACACAGGGAAGGCATCGTTCTGCTATAAAAAGACGCCATCGCTCAGTCGTGTGCAGTTTCACCTAATCAGCAAGTTAAGTGACAGCGAGGTACCACATGGTGGGACAAAATGGATTAGATAAGGGCAAAGTGAGCTGGCTGTGTTATGTTTCTAGGGATAAGACGTAGCAGGACAACTGTAAACACACTGAAAACAGACTCAGTGGAGGGCAGGGGTCCTGCAAAATACCCTTATCCCATCACCTGATCCAGCTGATCCACAGTAAGCCTCTGATTCTTTACCCTAACCTCTATCTGCTGCATCTGTGGCCTCGTCTTGTGATCAGTTTCCACAGTCATAAAGTTAATGGAATACAATAATTCAATTTGCACAATTTTCCACTTACCCCAGATATGGCTAAAACATGTGTGGAGCCTAATCTTGCTTCTTTAGTTTAGAGCTGGAGCTACGAGGCACACAAATACTAGAAGTTAAAAGTAACTTCTGTAAATGTAAACGTAAATGCTGGATGTGGTTTCAGACTCAGGATGACTTAAAGAGAGAGATAAATTCACCACTATGGATATCAATTTCAGACAACACTAGTGCGGAGTATCTTGAATCAGTTACTTGTTAATGTTTTGTTCACAGCTCACAGAAAGTCATACTGTGTCTTAAACCGCATCAACCAATCTGCACCACCTTAATGAGGAGCTGTGATTTGAGCAGATTGTAAAAAGCTTTGGTGGTGGATTTACATGTAATATAAGGGTGACTACTGACTTCTAGAGTTAGATCCAATAGATGTTCTACATCTGGGGCGAGCAGAAAATTATGTATATTTTTTTACCAAACCATTTCTTTATTATTTTCCCAGTTTTAGAAAAGAACAGAACACCAGTTGGCTCAAACCACCCCCCATACTTCAGTATATGCCTAATGGCTTCTATTACAGGTGTATTTTGTGTAATATACTGAAATTGTCTTCAGCAATCAACAATATGATACAGATGCGACAAATAGAAATATGGAAAATTCTTATTATGAAAAATCCATATTTCAATATTTCATAGTTTTAGAGGCAATTCCAAATTGTGATACGTTTTATAAATAACGCATTGGCAGACTGCATAAATGACTTAAACAGGCTTTCAAAATGATCAGTGCCATACAGAAGAAACATAAGAGGAATGTCAAGTGCACTGGGCTGCTAATACACTCAGTGATGACGGTGCGATTGGAAAACAGATAAAAGGCCCAAACACAAAGAGCAAAGTACATTCCATTGGGGGTCCTGGGCTTTGGTGTTTTATATCACATCCGGTCTCCAGTGCAGGCCACTAGCTTTGACAGCTTTTTTTTTTTCACTGATCTAGGAACAGATCAGTGTTTTCTCTGGCTGTGGTTAAGAATGGGATTTTGACAGGATGTGCAGGTCCTGGATCAGTAGAGAAAAGGGCAGCTTTTAGCCAGCGCCTGTCTATAGTCCCACCGTAAGCCTCTGATCTAATCTCGCCACTGTCAGCTAAGAGGATTGCAGCCGCCCTGCCAGCGGGCATGCAGATTTGCTGCAGCTGAGCATGCTGGGGGAAAAAGGAGGCCCAGAGGAGATTGTCTGTGTCTGTTGCCACGGTTACAGTGTGCGTGCAGTGTGACCCCATGGGTGCCATTCAGAAAAGGCCATGTGGAGGCAAACAGTGTGTGTGGGAGACAGAGCCGTGTGAGAAGGTACAACTCTCACAGAGTCAATATGAACAGTCCAGCAACATAAAACAAGTGACAGCCAGCATGGATATAGCCACCATGGCAACTGAGTAAGGGAGGCCTGTGATTGGTGGATATAAAAGTGAGCTTCTCCCTGAAAGAGGATATCTGAACAATATCTGAATTATACAACTGGCTTTCAGAAGTTTATTAGTATATAATTAGCAATAACAATAGATTCAAATTAGCGAATGATGATTGTTTACAAAGAGTAACAACAATAATAATAAAAGTTCTAAAATATGGGAAGTGCACAATACTAGTCAAAATTGCTACCACTCATAGCCAGGACAACTACCACTGCCAATAACAATGATAATAATTCTGTAATAATAACCATATTCTGACCATATAATTACAAAACATAATAATAGTAACAGTGAAATCTTTTCAAAATTAGTGAGATTAAAACTGCTGTCCAGTCAAAATATATATGTAAAAGTATGTATTATAATTATTCAGATTGCTGTTATTAGTATTGTGTACGACAATAATGCAAATTATGCTACTAATAAACATCATTTAATATGATTGTTTAAATATAAGGACAACCGCAATATTATTTAAATAACTAAAAAAATAATAGGAAGTTTGTATGTAAATGTCGATAATGTGTATTATCATTGTCCATAAGAGGAAATGTCCAGCATTTAGCCAGTTTAAGTGGAGACGCACATCCTCTGAGGAGCATCGGCATTAGTCACATGCTTTACTGGAAAACAATCCTCTGTACTCTGTAATCGGATCATGCAGAAAGGAAAGGGCACGAGCTACATCCATATCTCTGAGCAGATACTTCTTCTCCTTTTCTTCAAAGCATCAGTGTGAGACTTATGAGCTCTTGGAAAAAACAATGGATTGCACAAATGGCATCTGTGGATTAGTCCAGCTGTCAAAATAATAGCGTGTAAAATAAAAGCAGAACTGCTCAGGAGGTTAAATTCGATATAATGATTTATTTCAGGGTGGGAACTGAGTGCTTGCTACATTATAAACATGTGACTGGCAAGTCTGTCGGCTTTAGTTTGGAGAAGAAAAATAAAGTAACATTTAACACCACAGATTCTACACGTTTTTTTTGTTATTTACCTTCTTTGTAAACAACTACAGTCATTTTCATTTACAGAATCAAGGGGTGTTCAGCAGATTGTTAATAAATGTGAGGCAGTGGATCAGCAGGTATGGTGAATTTTTTCACGGCTGTTGAGTGAACGGGTAAGGAGCTCAGTATCGAGTGCCGAATCCACGAATCTCCAGCTTAGAAATGTCCCTCTCGTTCGTGAACTCAGCTCGGTCAATACGAGAGCTGGGGCTGCCCACATGTCTCAGCCAGTGTTTCCTACAGGGAGAGAGAGAGACAGAGAGGGGGAGAGAGAGACAGAGAGAGAAAGAGAGAGACAGAGAGAGAAAGAGACAGAAAGAGAGAGAGAATCACACTGAAGTCAAGATTCAAGATTCAAGGTTTTTATTTGCCATTTGTGCATGAGACCAGCAGTCCATGCACATTGGAATTCTTGCGTAAAGCTCTCCGAGTCAGGTTACATTTTTGATAGGTAGAAAAGCAGAGAATAAAGCAATCTACTAGTAGTATACAATATATAAAATATAAAACAATATACAAAAGATATAAAGAAATAAAGATCTAATTATCCTTTTACAAGAGTCTGACTGTGGCAGGGAAAAGCTGCTGAAGAACCTTGTTCTGTGTGTGATGTTGTGTCTCGGGTTGTATGTACAGTCAATAAAGAGGTCCTGATTTTAATAGCTAATCTTGCATCTTCATTCATTGGCTTTGATTTACCTGCGAATGGTCCATCACCTAATTCATATCCAGTCAGTGGTGGCCCTAATCTGAATCCTAAACTCTAATCCTGGACCTCCACCCACCCTCACACATCTCTGAGCTTCTTCCTCTCCTTGCACAATTCGTATGGAGTGTGCGGCCTTAAGCATCTTACACCACTGTAATAACTCTGTTTTTACTATACTGTACATCCTTTGTCCTGGTGCTGCTATTGTTGTTCTTGTGTTTTTTTCTTGCACTCTCTCTCCTGGTCTCTTTGCTCTCTGTGTATTTTGTCCTGTCTGCACTTACGTAGTCTTGTCTTTTTTCCTGTTTTGTTTTTGTGTTGCTCCAGGGTCCTGGAGGCACATGGTTTAATTTCACTATGTACTGTGCATATGGCGAAGATGACAATAAACCTACTTGACTTCACTCCTATGGTAGACACTTTCCACAGAAGGATGGGATCAATGGGTCAAGTTGTGCAGCAACAAATGGGCTACATATGGCCAATTAGTGTAGATATAAGTTTGTTGTGCCTACAATGACATGCAAAAGTTTAGGCAGCCCATCTTTTTTCCCCCAAACCTTAACCTGTTGCGGGGGAAAGTCCACTTTTCACAAATTCTCATTTATATTTCATTCATTTCCCCCCAACAGGTTAAAGTTTGGAGAAAAACATGTAATTTGTGGGCTGCCTAAACCTTTCCATGTCATTGTAGGCACACCAAACGCCAAATATCTACACTAACTGGCCATTTGTAGTCCATTTGTTACTGCACAACCCATTGATCCCAACCTTCTGTTTTACTTCCAGTATGTTCAACATGGAAAATAAGTAAAATTTGTGCAGAAACTGTATTTTAAGTTTGATTTTTGAAGAGAAGCATGGAAAAAAATCCATGTAATTGGACTAGGGTTGTTTAAACTGTAATAGGCTGGCAGCAGTGTATTGTACTGTGGAGGTGTGATGCATTATAACAAATGAGCACTTTGATGCTCTGTACCCATACAATGTTCGGAAAGTTATTTCATTATTATAAGTTGAACAAAGGCGGTCCCTCTCCTCGGCCATCAATGCAGGCACACAAGGCACGCCCTAACAACATCAGCAGAGTCAGTAAACGCATCATAGGAGTCTAAGAAATCAGATTACACATGAACGCATTTCTCTCCCTCTCCTTCAGAGTGGGCTTGGACAGGCAGAATTGCTCATGCAGTTATTCCTCTGAGGACCTCTAAATGCATTATCCTGCATGGTGGGCCATAGAAACAGGCTCTTATTGGCTGTGTGCGTGTGTGTGGTACGGCCCTGTGCATGGCTGCCTCACACACTCAGCTGACAGCAGTATGATGCTAATGCTGCTCAACTAATAAGAAGCTAAAGAGGTACAAAATAAATAAATGAATAAATACAAATATTGACGCTGACTTTGAGAAAGTAATGAGAAAAACTGAGAAAGCGATATAGCATCAAAAATACATATAATGTAAGAATTTCTAACAGGAAAAAAAATCACTTTTATGCATTGTATCTATTATTATATTTCCTAATTTAGTAATACATTTATTCTATTCTTCTAAAACACACTGACCTTTGTGTATGATAATGACCTATATAAATGAATTGACTAAAATAATCAATTTACAGAATCATTTTCATAGTGATGAAATCTTAACTCATGCAAATACCCAAATACATAGTAACAAAAAGCTTTTCACCAACTACTTCAAACAGAAACAACAGAAAAATGATGCTTTTGGTGTCTAGCTAATCACACAGCAGTCTTATCAGTAAATCAGTGGCTCACGGAGTAGCAGGTCACTCATATCTGGTTGGAAGTGGTCAGAAGGGAATGTGTTTAGGCGCTGTGGGTGGGTCTATCTGAAATGCTCAGAATTACAGTCTGAACTCTAAGTGTTACATGATTGATTCAAATCAGTCAATGGGCGATGTCCACTCAGAGGAGGAAACCCAGCCCTGAGAGAAGAAAATATGAGGAGTCTATCTTTTAGCCAGGGATGGTTTGTTATTTCATTTTGTGTGTGAGAGGAAGGGCAGATCGTAGTGAGCAAGCAAGCAGTAAAAACATTGTAAACAAATAAGGAGCTTTTTAACAGCAGTGTTCCCTTTAACACAGTTTCACAGCCGCAGTTAAATTATTTCTTAACTTAAACATTAATGTAATCAAATATAAACCTAAAGCTATTTGCAGGGCGTTCACGTATAATCTAGTTTGTTACTCAGATTCCAGAGCATGGGGAGTTCAACCATTATAGCTTTATAACCATTATAATAGCTCTCGAAAAACCTCTGCCTATTTCTCATCATTATCAGTAAAGCGACTGTATAAACTGAATAAGCTTCATGGTAGCATTTTTCGACTGGCATCAAATGTGATCCTCAGCATGATCATCATCTTACTTGCTGCTACCACATGATTATTTTGTACTAGAGAGAACCCAAGCTGCATATTCACAAAACCTGTCTGTGATTCAAAGGTGTTGTGATGTGATACAAATAAGATCCTCAGCTTCATTTGTGCAAGCCCACGATGTCCACCTACATCTCCCCCAGAGTGTGTGGTCAGAAGAAGGGCAGCCATATTGTTGCGGTTCGGTCAGTGGCCTGTAGGGTCCACTGCTTTTTTGTTGTTTCTGGTTCTGTTTTGTTAATGTTTTTGGGACTTTTATTTTGATGTTCAGGTCTGTTTAGTTCAGTTGTCATGTGTTTTGCTTTCACCTGTTTTGTGTTCTGTGTCTAATGACTGATAGTATTTAAGTTCTGTTTGTACATCACCCCCTTGTCAGTCAATCGCCTCATTTATGCCTCACATTCGCCTCGTTTATGTGTGTTTTTTCACGTTCATGTTCTTGTAGCGGCCACTGCGCAGGTTTGCTTTCTGTTTTGTTTTGGTTCAATAAAGAAACACAGTATGGATGCCTGCTTCCCAGCCTGGTCTGTACACAGAGGTAAATCACAGGAGCCAGCATATATGACCATAAACATGAACGTGAATATGTAATTTTAATTAAGACTTAGGAGTTGTATTCATACACATTTGGCTGAAAACCAGTATTGAATGGCTGCGATCTTTGGATCCTCAGGAGGCAATGCATTAAACCAGACACGAAATCACAGCATGGGCTCAGGAGCGCTTCCCTAAACCACTGTCTAGGACGCAGATTGCTACTGTGTCCACAAATGCAAGTTTAAACCCTACCACACAGAGAAGAAACCCTTTAGTAACATGATCCAGAAACACTGCCGCTCTCTGTGGGCCCGAGCCCATTTAAGAAGGACTGAGGTGAAAACTGTCCTGATGAATCAAAATCTGAAATTCTTTTTGGAAATTGTGGACGCTGTTATAAGAAGAGATGATGCAACTCAGCAGTAAACATGTACCTCTCCCAGTTTTTCACATGTTGCTGTCACATTAAAAATGAGCATATATTTTTCACAGTTTTAAAATCTGTCTAGACTTTGTACTATGGGTTTAAATGATTTCCAAATCATGATTTTTACATTTAAGAGTGCCCTAACTTTTATTGGTGTGGGGTTGTATTTCATTTTGTAAATATTTGATTCCCTGTTTATTGTGAAAATATATTCTGCTGTTTTTCATATTTTCATATTTCTTTCATATAAAGACGTTTCATTTTCATAGAGCTCATACACTGCACTTTTAATACAAACATTAAAAAAAAACTTTCCACTACTTTTACCCTATGAATGACTTTTCCTCTTTTCCTAGTAAACTCTCAATCATTCTTCCTCTCTCTCACACACACACCACTCCTCTACATGTGTGCGGGGCTCATTGTGTTATAAAGGAAAGCAGTCTCGCCCTTGCCCTGCTGTTGAGGAAGTCTGATAACATTGAAGTGCAGTGATAGGAAGGAATTTCCTCCAGCTGGGAGATTATCCATCAACCATACGGGTTAGCAATCAGCGAGGGCGTCCCACTGATCCTGGTTCAGCTTGAGGCGAGGGTTCGGTCAGTCACATGTCACAAACACAAGTGGATGTTGGCCGGGTGATATTTAGGCCTGCCGCTGGGGTAGTAACTATTTGTGTGGAAGGTCTTCTGTCTCAGCACAGGTGAAATACATGCTAGTAATACTACAACTAAAGCAAGAAAATAATCTGTTTTTTTTTCAGATATACTTTGAATAGAGTGCTTGATGTTGATGTCTTTGGTCTTTACAGTGGAGCCATAAGTCTAATGCAGCTAACAAGCAATAGCTCCCCAACTGCACAACATCCTCAGCCTGTGTTTTTATTTTGTATTATAAGACAGACTTGCTTATGTGGTTTCTGATACTGTATGACTGTTATCGATTAAAACAGAAGTTCTATGCATAGCTAAAACACCACCCATATCCATCCTGGGCCCCAAAATCTGTTCGAGCTTCTGGTTTTTTTTTGAGGAGCTATGCAAATATGAGAACAGTGTTGCCAGATTAGTTGGTTTCCGACCAAAGTGGGTGGATTTGGAGGGGAAGTAAAGAGTACAAAAAGTTAATAAACTGCTTAATACTGGACCTGAAATTAAACTTCTCCCCACATCCAAAAGGTAGTCAAAACGTGGACACTTATTCACTCCTGCTGCCACAATCACTTGCATCATTTGCGATCTCAAATGGTATGAATTCTCCAGTTATCTTGGCATTACTGGCTGTACATACTTCTGCAATACTTAATGACCAGTAGGGAGTGGGGAATAGGAAATGGGCTGTGATCTGTCCACAGCCTATAAAGAAAGCTGAGACTTTTTAAAAACAGGCTTGAGAAATAGAAATACTTCATTGCTTGCAATATTATCTTATTTATTATTCTTTCTGTTGGCAATAGATCACGATTTCATCACTTTTAGAACAAAACCTTGCATCTATTTTTTGTCGTATTTTATTTTTTACCAGCTGTTGTTGACACTGTGTCAAAATATCAAATGTTCTAAACTGATGTTCAAATACCATCATGTTCTATTTACTTACATTGAACATTAAGAATGTTTTTCCTTCTCCTGTTAAGTTACTTTTTGGAGATGCAAGGTTTTAAATGTTACAATTACAAATGTATTCATGTATTGAAATGATTTGCCATTTATTTGTCCAGGCATTTCTTAACAGGAGTATAAAAATGAAAGAAAACAGCTTTTGGCTCTTCACAGGAGTGTCATTAAATGACCATGTCATCTAGTGACCCTATTGTAGAAAAGTGAATTTTCTTCACCTTTTCAGAATAACAGCAGCATTTAAAGAGCTGAACTTCTAAAATGAAGCATTTTCTTCCCTCTCCATTTAGTCCATTTATGAAAAAGTTTCAAATTCACATTTTAATTTCAATTTTGTTCTTTCTGTTACCTATATCTATTCAGTCTACACCATTTTAGCGCCGCCCATCCATGCTGAAGTTATAAGGAGTGTTTCAGTTCCGAATGCTTTCTGAATGAGGCCTAAAGCAGGAAGGCCCATGAGAACAGAAGAAACAGAAGTCTTACATGGACAAAATAAATAGTATGTATATAGAGAGGGTGGATTTTTTAAATGATAATGACAAGAAAAATGTAGGATACAGCCTACTCATCTGCAATTTCCTGAAAGCAAGGTTAACCAATCCAGCAGGTTTCATGCATTTAGATGGCATTAGAACATTTCTGGCTGGACATTGTAAAAAGAACCTGTCCACCATCTTAGAGGTGTGTAAAGATTTATGCGTGCAATCTGATGATGCTAATAGTGGCTTAGCCTCCATTACTTATTAGCCAAATTAATCTCACACCATATGGACAAAAGTATTGGGACACTTGACCATTACACCTAGTAATGTAAGTTAAGTGGCCATTTTGTCATATATGAACACCTCACAGCACGCAGTGTGAACAGCACGAAATTCTTCTCTGTATTTAACCCATTTACCAAGTGAAGCAGTGGGCAGTCAGGAATACAGCGCCAGGGGAGCAGTGTGTTGGTACAGTATCTTGCACAAGGGTACCTAAGAGGTGCCACTAGGCAGTCTTAGGTTTTGAAACCATGATTTTCTGATCTCAGGGCAAACCTAACCACTAGGGCACCAGCTGCCCCGCAACAGGGACAATGACATTGCTTTCCAATTCATAGACTTCAATACAGAGTTGTCCCAGCCCTTTGTAGCTATAACAGGTTCCACTCTTCTTGGAATTCAGGAATTTGTGCCCATTCATTCCAGCATAAAGGATTTATACTCTACAGCATAAAGGTGTTGGATGTAGTGGAAGTCAGGGCCCTGTGAGGGCTAGTCAAGTTCTTCCACACTGAAATCACCCATCCATGCACTGGGACACAGGCATGCTGGGACAGAAAAGGTTCTTCCCCAAACTGGGTCCACGAACTTGGAAGCATGGTGTTGTCCAGAATGTATTGTTCTCCTGAAGCATTAACCCTGAAGAACAGATGTGTCCCAGTACTTTTTTCCATATAGCGTAGCTCCACTGCAAGCCTCACTTCCGATACTAAACACATCTCAGCAGACTCTCTACTTTGCTGTAAAGGAGAAGTGTGTGTGTATTTAATTTTTGGCTAAACTCTTATTGTAAGAACAGTCCCACCGCACCCTTGTGCTTTTAGAGTGGGTGTTGTCAGATTAGGAGCCTTTGGGACCACTGCTCATCACCCACACCCCCACACAAAAAGAATCAGTGCCAAAAAGAAAGATCAGAACTAATTTTCAAGATGGAGAACAGAAAAAGAAACAATAGAACAACTACAAGGTCCCCATCAAAATCTTATAGAACAACTACGCAGACCTACAGAAAAGGTATTGCTCCTTATAGCATTACTACAGCTCTGTTCTACAAGGTGAGAACACGAATAAACACGAATAAAAGAGTGATGGGCGGCAGAAGGAGAAAGACAGTAAGGTAGTGTTAAAGGGGGTGGGGGCGCAGAGGTTTCCCATTCAGCCGTCCCTGTCTGTTTAAATATTTAATGAACAAACACATTTCTGTTCTCATGCGTGAGCTGGAACGAAGAAGACAAGCAAGGAGGAGGAGGAGGATGAAGAAAAGCTTTCCACTGCCGCAATAGCCAACCCTTCTGCCTCTGTATCCAGGCGAATTCACATACACTCCAGTGGCCTCTCATGCATGTCTAGAAGTCATTCAGCCACCCACTGTATTATTTGCTACGAGGCACTGTGGGTGTACAACTGGGCAAAGAGTGTGTCTGGAGATTAAAACCTGAAAAAAACACTCAATTTTATGAAATAACATCAGTTGCGGTTCATAAGCGATGACAGCTCAGAACAAGCTTAGGCTAAAGAACCAGTACAACTCGAGCATTTAGATATTTAATGAGAAACTGGTAAAAAAAAATAAGAAGCATATTAGCAATGACACCATATGGATTGTTTATAAAATTATAAAGCTGAAGTAAAAATCTCAGATTAATTTATGTTCAAACAGACAAAATAACTTCTAAAGTGATTGAAAAAGTTGAATGGCAACAGCAGTGAAGCTAGAATATAGTGAATCTCAGAGATGCCTCATTTAAAAAGTGTACACACACACACACACACACACACACACACACACACACACACACACACTTGAAGAGATGAGATCAACCTTAGTGAAAGGCAATCTCATCCAACTGGAAACTGGGTGGGTCTTCCTCTCTCTTTCTCTCACTCTCTTTCTCTCTCTTCTCCGTCTAGCTAACGTCTGGTTCACATTTGGGCCTTGGTGGAGAACTGTGATGTCATACACTCTCAGCCCCAGTGAGCCGCCCCTGCCCAGGCTCGCGTCATGACATCATCTCTCCAGGCCCTTTCCTGCATCTGGGACTGCAGAATGGGACACACCCACTCCCCCCCCCCACACACACACATACATACGTACAGCACAAACAAAACAGCCCTGGCCAGAGCAGCTTCTCAGCAGAACCCACAGGCCACAAACTACGAGTATGAAACTGCAGGGACGGGTCATAAGCAATTCTGCTTAACTCCTGCTAAACCTATTTGTGTCAAAGCAAATTAAATCTGCTTTGGAAAACAGGGACACCAGTTTCAACATGATTAAAGGAGTAGCTCAATTGGATATAACAGTGAATGGAAGACAGTAGCCACCCGTTAGCATTATGGTATTTGCCTTTTGTGGGCTATTCACTTTCATTTAATAGTTATTCCTTGAAACCAGAGCTCTCAGTGACAGTACACGGCTGGATAATATGATCCACATGCACACATTTTTATTCCTAACCCAACACTATTGGACTGTAAAGGGTGTGTTTTAGTTCATGCACTGTGATGCACATGAGGGTGACAGAAAGCCCCTGTCTTCTAGAGTGTTCCATGTTGCAAAGAGTTTGGAATCAGCGCACTCTGTTGGATCAAAATGGTACTACATGAAAATGCAAGCTTGAAACTGCAGCTCAGGTTCTACATTTAAAGAGTGTTATCAGTGTTTATTCTAACAGAGACTCAGTCTCAGCTGAATAACTAAGCAGCAACAATAAGAGCATGTGTTTATTTGTGTATGTTCACTTCTCAGAACGGTTCTTGAAACACACTAGTCTAATTTAGTTACATCAACAGCATTTCTGCACTTTAAGCTGAAAATGAGAAAATGAACTACATACATGATCACCCTCTTGTCTAAAGGTTAGTTGTACAATATTCAGTTTTGTAAAAGCACGGTCAATTAGTTATGTATACATAGGGTTTGGGCAAGACCCCTTACTTCCACTGAAGAGCAACTTCAATGCTCCAGCATACCAAGACAATTTCAGACACCATGCTTCCAAAGTTGTGGACACAGTTTGGGGAAGAACCTTTTCTATCCCAGCATGACTGTGCCCCATTAAGACATGGCTGGAGGAGTTCAGTGTGGAAGAACTTGAATGGCCACACAGAGCCCTGACCTCAACTCCGTCCAACACCTTTGAGATGAGCTGGAACGGAGATTGTGAGCCAGGCCTTCTCGTCCAACATCAGTGCCTGACCTCATCAATGCTCTACAGAATGACTGGGCACAAATTCTCACAGAAACTCCAAAATCTTGTGGGAAGCCTTTCAAGAAGAATGGAAGCTGTTATAGCTGCTAAGGGGTATCAACTCCATAATAAAGTCTATGGATTTGAATGTCATCTCATCAAGTCCCTGTAGGTGTAATGCTTAGACGCCCCAATACTTTTGTCTATATAGTGTAACAGAATCATCACGGAACATGTGCACTCACATCTCATCAACCTTGTCCCGAGGCCCCTGCACTTGTCCGACCACGGTGCCCTCTCTGGTGTTCTTCACCCAGCCATTCACTCCCAGCTTCTTCCCCTGATCCTCAGTGTACTGCAAACAAATACAGTCACACAGGCCATAAAGCTCACATCGGGCGATGTATTGCACCAGTATACTGTACTATAAACACATGCATATGTATATTGTTGTTCAATTTTAGCAATACTGTTAGTTATAATTAATACATTATGATCATTATATTATTGATATGTGTTCTATTTTGTGTACTTCACTCATGGTGTTCAGGACTGTTAGCTGTGACATATTAGTTTGCTGACCGCTTTGTTAAAAAAATGATAAAAAATAATGCATAACCACAATAAATAATGAATTACATGCTTTATTAATGGTAATAAAGGTACTGGCTTATTATTGGTACTGATAATCTTTTATTTCTAAAAGGTTAGTGTTTACAACACAGTGCTAACAGGAGAATCCCATCAGAAGTATGGAGGATGAAGCTCATTAACATATTAATGCTTGCTTAAATATCTACCAATGCTGTGAAAATACAGTAAAATTGAATTTGAGCAATACTGCCCAGCACTACTTAACTGTTAGATATGGTTAAAGCTATATTTAATATATTTAAATCTGTCTTATTTTATTCCTGTCTTAACTATATGCCTCACATTGAGTCAACTGCACCTTAAATTTTGGTGTTCCTTGAAAAGTGACAATGACAAAGATTTAGTTTATCTTATATATTTCACTTGGTGTAATATGTTGAAAATGGATTTGTATGCAAATATAACATGCTATGTTTTTGCTTAATGATGAACTGGTCTCTATATTCCTCTAATAATCCAGGTTAGAGCGAAGTATAAGGCTGATAGGGTTCGTTATCAGAATGAATTTAATTTTACATTAGATCTATTCATTATTTTCTTACCATTCTGAAGCACACACCTGAAAGGCAAAAAACAACAGATTTTTAAATAAAGAACCTCAATAAATAAAGAAGAAACAGATAAAACATCTATATTAATCTAGACAAATATCCAATTTAAGAAAGTGCAGAGCATCCTAAAACTTCAGGTAAAAGTAGTTACTCATGCATCCAGTCAGTTAATAAAGGCATTTGGTCAAAAAAATAAAAAAAAACTTGAAATGTAATGGGACAGTTTAGTCTGGCTTGAGCTTTGTGTGTACCATCAGTCTTAACATTTTACACCATTAACTAAAATGCCACCAGGAGAAACACCATTATTTAAGGCATGTTGGCGTCATATTCAGTTCCACCTTAAATTGTGCTGGGGCTGCATTATGCACGGAACTCCTTCGATGTTGTGACTGCTGCAGCATTTAAGGTGGAGCAGAAAATGTAAACAAGAAGCAGCACTGAGGTTGTAATGAGTTATTTTGTGCATTTGATGCAGTTCAGCATACAATGGTAGCATTGTATGAATTAGAAACCCTTATTCATGCTGAGGACACACACAAGCGCTGTAACAGTGTTTATTATAACTGGCTGATTAGAGCAGAAGCTGCAAAAGCTCAAGCCTCCCTCTCTATTTCTGGAGGTGGGGGTCCGAGTTGAAGTCTCGCCCACCTACCCTGGACATTGCCGGATATTTCGAAATCTATAGACTTGTAGCTTGCTTCGGAGGACATGGCGAATATAATCGCGGGGATGAGGAGCAAGAGAAGCAACCAGAAACCCCTAAAATCCCTCAAACAGGAGCAGAACATAAACAGAGCTCTGTCGCCCCTCGGTAGCCTGATGTCTCTTTTCATCGCGAGATTTGCCACCCGGATCCCCTTACAGGCTCTGTTATATTTTTATCTCTGGTATAATCACAGGGCCTGTGATTAAAGCGCTCCCTTCATTTAACCATCCAGTACAGCAGCTTTAAACACATGTTCATATACACTATATGGACAAAAGTATTGGGACGCCAGCAAAGGAGGATCACAGGAGCTGAAAAGCCCTTGTAGAGCACTAGGCGCAACCTGCAATCACTCTGAAAATACACTAAATGGACAATAGAATTGGGCCGTCTAACCATTACACCAACAGGGATATGTATTGAATGCAATGCATTCAAATACATAGACTTAATATGGAGTTATCCCCACCCCACCCCCTCCCCCCGAAGAGCATTTAGGAGGTCAGGCGCTGATGTTCGATGAGAACAACATCAGCACAAAGATGTTGTATGGGGTTGAGGTCATGTAATGTATTTTTTATCTCTGCTCAAGCATAATCAAAGCGGGTGTGATTAAACAGGTTAATATACGCTACATGGACAAAAGTATTGTGACATTACACCAACAGGGACTGCAATGACATTGATTTCAAATACACAGACTTAATATGGAGTTGGTCCCGCTTTGCACCTTTGCATCAAATTCAGCTCTTCTTGGATGGGTTTCCACAAGATTTTGTAGCTTCTGTGTGCCCATGCATTCTGCAGAGGATTTGTGAGGTCAGGCTCTGATGTTCAGGGTTTAGCCTAGGCCCCTTTACTTCCAGTGAAGTTCAGTCTTAATGCTTCAAGAAACCAAGACATTCTGGATAACGGCAAGACATTCTGCATAACACCAAGACATTCTGCATAACGCGTAAAACTGGGGGTTTACTGTATAATTTAAAAATAGTAGAATAATGACAATATATTTAGGGTGGCTAGGGATCATTGGGGGTGGGGGGGCTTCAGACCTTTGGCAAAATTCAAATGAGCCATTTTAATCTAGATTAATATAGATTAATTCGAAGATTATAATTCTAGATTCTAGATAAAAAAATTAATCTATGCCCACCCCTAA
>JBBPCW010000107.1:109724-133645 GCA_037974425.1 Phenacogrammus interruptus
AAGTTGATATAAAATAATAATAATAATAATAATAATAATAATAATAATAATAATAATAATAATAATAATAATAATAAAAAAACAAAAACAAATCAATAATATTATTATTGTTGGTATGGTTGTTATTCTCATTGTTGTTGTTGCTGTTGTTATTTTTATTATTATTATTACTATGAACCCAAGAAACAACAGTAATAATACACAGAAACTATTTTGTTAAACTTAATTTATTTTAGTGATATATTCTTAAAGTGCTTTGCAGAACTATATGAAAATCAATACAGAGATACAATACCTGTCTAAATTAAATTAACCAGAACTCCAGTACTTTCTAACAATTTCTTGATTGTAATTCTGGAATTCAGGAGCACAAAACTACAAGTGCTCATTTTTAAGGAGGTTCTTTAGGACTACAGTGGTCATGAATAACATTTTCTTATAGTGAAATTCATTCTTTGTCCATCCCCAAACTATAAAAAAACATTGTAAATACAGCATCATGGGTAAATATGTGAATGATAAATATTGCATAAAATGTACAGCTGAAGTGGACATGATTGGGTGGTTTGAAGAACCTTGGCATTTTAAATATTCAAAAATTGAAGCGACTTGTTCAGGAAAAGTGGGCAGCGTGTCCTCATTGGGCTGCTGTGTCCCTCCGAGCACTGAACCACTGAGTGAAACGAGGGCGGCACAGATGATGCAACTGGCACAAGTGCTTGTTTACTCAACACTCCATTAGCGAGAGAACAGTTTCCACACATCTGACATTTGTTTAGTGCAGCGAGGCCTTTTCACTTCAGACCTTGTCTGGTTAATTTGACAGGCGAAAGGGTTATCCCTTTTTTTCTGACTCCAGTACTGTATACACATTAAACATGGGCATCATTACTGTATGAAAATCTTGTATAAACTGTAACATTATAACCTGAAGAAAGAAATAACCAATCGTTCTTAATCTCCTATTTTCCCATTAATCATGAAATGTTATTAAATGGACATGTGTTCGCAAAATAACACAGAATAAAAAAAAAAACCAGAATATTTTGTTACAAGTTTCTTTTTTTGAGGCTAATACAAGAAAAATAATGTCAAATAATTAACAGCAATAGGAACATATGGCCACCACTGACCTCACCCAGTATAGAGCTGTGGTTCATCTGCAGTAGAAATCACTTAAGCAGACTAGTTTGTTGGCATCTCCAGCATGTGCTGGCTGGCAGACTGGATGTTTTGTTGTCATTAGCTGTAATGCTATTTTCCAAACAGAGCTGGTCATTGGCGTGTGTTTGTTTCCTGCCAGGGTCAGGTCAGCGCCTCTATGTGTGTCTGTGCACAAGAGAACAGAGGCCTATTTTTGTCTGCATTAGGAATAAAACATTTTGCTGCTAGTGGAGGTTGTTAATTGTCTAAAGCAAATGGTTCAATGGATCACAGCTCATCCGTACACCGTGAGAGCCATTAATGAATGACTCATAATGGCAATAGTACGACACCATGGACTGGGACTCATTCTTGTAACATTTTTGGTTCATGAATGCTTCTAAGAAATTTATTCTTTACCGCGATGCTATAGAGAGAAATGTGAGGAACCTTTAGGACGTTTATAGTATCTGTACATTACATAAAGATTCAGCATTAATTAAAGATGGTATCTCGAATTTTGCGTCCAAGAATTATTCATCATCAAATCTTGATGTAGTGTTAGTTAAAACCGATCATGAATAGATATGGAGTGTCATTAAAAGCCTTTCTAGTTTAATAAGGGAGTGTATATGCTCCCTGATTTCATGCAAACCCTGTAGATCTCTCTGTCCCTACTATCAATATTCATAAACACAGGAGACTGATACTATTTTGGTTCATACGCCATCAGAGCAATTAATGGATAGTATGGGAGGGAAAAGTTCTGCTTGTGCTTTAGAACAGCATCTGCATTAAGCATGTTTTTAATTTTATAATTTAAAGAAATGTGTTATACATGCAACCAGATGGATTCTTAGGTTTAATTCATGCTTCTGAGGCAATATAATATAATATAATATAATATAATATAATATAATATAATATAATATAATATAATATAATATAACTTTATACATGTTTTAGTAAACATGAACACTACAAGTATGTGTTCATAAACATAAATTAAAATAGATAAAACTGCTTCTGCTTTTCTTCCATTCCTTTTATCAAACAGCCTTCAGTTCTCCAGGGTTATAGACTCAAAATTTTGAAATCCCCTGTACATTTTTAAAGGTAAATCATGAGATGAGGATGAGGGAATTCAACTTTTACTACTTTTTTGGAACCCGGTCTTGATTTGCTCTGGTTGGTTTTATGTTTGGATTATGATCTTGTTGAAATGTATATTCTCTCCTCTTTCTTACACAATATGATTGTACTTTGGAAATGATAGTGGTGCAGGTCCTTGTTCTCTGAGTAACTGTTGTTCCTGTTTGTAACGGTTCGGTCAGTGGCCGGTAGGGGCCACTGCTTTTTAGTTGGTTTTGGGGACTTTTATTTTGATGTTCATGTCTGTTTAGTTCATGTGTCACGTGTTTTGGTTTTCACCTGTTTTGTGTTGTGGTCATTGTTATTGTCTGCATTTAAGTTCTGTTTGTGAGGACCACAGGTGATCGGTCCATCGCCTCATTTCTATTCCACGTTAGTATTCATGTCTGTAGCGGCCCTTGAGCCAGGTGTTGTTTTCTTGTTTCCTGTTTCACGTTCACGTAAAATAAAGAAACCTGAGTTCATGGATGCCTGCCTGCCTGTCTGTCTCCGAGGAAAATCATGTGAGCCGGTTAACCCAGTCCCCCGTGACACTGTTGCCCTGAAGCTCTTTTAATGTGATCGCTGGCTTCTCTCATACCTTCCTTATCATTCATTAGACAGATATTTTGCATGGTGTATCCATACAGGAGCTCTGATTTCATTAACTTCTCACTACCATGTTATCAAGCAACTTGACAGGGATGTTTAACCCTTCTTTTATGTTCATTTATGTGGGTTTGAATCTGCTAGTGGCACCACTGAGGTACCCTTGAGCAAGGCACACTGCTCCCTGGGTGCCCCTCATTGATGGCAGCCCACTGCTTCACTTGGTGAATTGGTTCATACAAAGAAGGAATTTCACATTATTCACATTGTGTGCTGTGGTGTGTTTTTAACGAAGAGGCCCCAAGCATAATAAATTTTAGTACATTTGAACAGTGCAGGAGGGTTAAGGTGCTTTAAGCGTTGCTTAATGATGTCGACTCTGTAAAGAGCCACCACGATTGGTACTTTTTTGCGTGAAATCATTCAAACCAAAGGCAATAGATACTGATTTATTATCTAAAATCAAGAATTTCAGTGGATTCCCTATCAGTTCTACCCATCTGTTCTTATGAATAAATACTCTTTGTTCATATTTATAAATAAAATGTTTTTTCCTGATAAATAAAACTCTAATACTGAAAACCAAGCAACTCACAAGGTTGTCTGCAGAGACTGAAGTATGTATGAGTGTGTTCAGCGTTTTACAGCTGTCATGCCATGAACAACAAATCAGAAAGTGTAACCATAGTCATCCCCGGTTGGCTGGGCGATTCTGAATGGGTTAAGTCATGTGTGTATCCGGGAACATCCTGACCTACATCCTCCTTTTCTCCTCTCATTAATCCTACTTATAGTCCACAAGTGGGCTTCGAGGTGCTGTGTGTGTGTGACTGGGATCCACTGTATACACTGCAGCACGTTATTAATACGTCATGTAGCCGACACTTCCGCCCAAAGCTATTTATATGAATACAGGGACAGTCCCTTCGGAAAAGCATGATGTCAGCAACTCATAATAGCAAAAGCAGGATTGACTTTGTCATCTTTCTGGTTCTATGCATTCATAATGAGTGTATATGGGCATTTGGCTGATGCTCTTATCCAGACCAATGTACATCAGTGCTTAAGAAGTCCACATCTGTTTCTTACTTGAAAACAGCTTAAATCCAAGTCAACTATTTAACCAAGAGACTGCACAGTCAGAGCATCTATACAACAACTGTCAAATAATAATTAGCCAACACTTACCCAACAATACATAAGCCATAGAGAAGAAACATATGGGAACATTTGGATAACTGGATAACTGAAACTCATCTTATATCTATTTTATGCTAATAGCATGCATTGAATGTTTAGAAGTCTTAATGAAATTGAGAGGAAGAGTCTTATAAGTCTTTCTCTCAACTTTTTGTTTCCTGTGATGAAATTTTGGCACCCATCACTTAACTGTAATGAGGCCTTGTCCCTGTTTATTATGGCCTTCTAGATTATAGCAGAAGATGCAGCCCAGCTCCAGTTCTCAGAGATCTCTAACCTACGTTATAACAACAGTATGTGCGAGTCATGATCCTAACTCTTCCAACGCCACGCTTCCAACATTTTGGGGAAGAAAATTTTCTATTCCAGTGAGCTCCATAAAGACATGGCTGGATTAGTTCATTGTGTAAGAACTTGACTGGTCCGCACAGTCCTGACCCCAACCCCATCCAGCACCTCTGGGATGAACAGGAATGGTGATGTAAGCTGGGCACAAATTTCCACAGAAACTCCAAACCCTTGTGGAAAGCCGAGTGGAAGCTGTTTTAGCTGCAAAGAGGGGACCAACTCCATATTAAAGTCTATGAAAGCAATGTCATTAAAGTCCCTGCTGGTGTAATGGTCAGGTGTCCCAATAGTTTTGTCCATATAGTGTATATATAGATGAAGTTAAATACAAAAGGTTAAAAAGCCTAGCAACAGTGGCTAAGAATGAAAGCATTTTTAGGCAGAGCATGGATAGGTCAATTGACCTGACCGCTACTGTTGGCAAACACTGTAAAGCAATCCTTTAATAAGCTGATACTATTTTGGTTGATGTTCAGAGTGTCAGCATCACCATCAGCAACCAAACAGACTGATCTCAGAGCTGCCTGGCACACTCTGTAAATTTTTCAGCCATGCCAGAAAGGCCCCCTCAGTCACTTTACAGAGCCTTGGCAGTAAGCGAACTTGACATTGATGACACTTCGTGCTTGCGAGGCTTAGCGGTGGGGGAAGGGGACAGCAGGTGGTGAAACAGCAGCGAGGCATCGTGGTAAAGAGTATTGTCCACACACACACACAAACACTCTGACAGGTGGTGGATTCACCTGATCCAACAGCTGTGTACACAACTATTAGGACCAACGTGGGGTAAATATGTGTTCAAGTGAGAATCCCTTTTGAGCCTGTCAGCAATTAAATGGTCTCACAATGAGCGAACATTAAACTACAGACACTTACAGTACTGTGATTAGAAACTGTGAGCTGTCACATGTATTTATGAGGCAGCACAAAGCATGTGTGGCTCAGTGGGTAGGAGACTTGCCTCTGGACCAAGAGGTCACAGGTTCGAATCCTACCTACAGCACACAAACACCGGGTCCCTGAGCAAGACCCTTAACCCCAAATTGCTCCAGGGAGACTGTCCCCTGTAGGTAGGGAATGGAAGTTGCTTTGGATAAAAGCGTCTGATAAATGCCGTAAATGTAAATGTGTGTCTGACCTCACAAGTTGATAACCACTAGGATCTGTTATGACTGACCCAAACATTCAAAAATGGATGTACAGCAATCCCCCAGTTTTACACGGATCAGGAGTCGCAGATCCAGTCAGATGCAAATTTTTTTTAGAACCGAATGCAGTTTTACGTGGAAAAACCCACAATAACATGGAAACTTCAAATATCCTCCACCTTTTTTTTGTGTTTTTGTGGCAATAAATATATTTTTTCTGGATGTTTTTTCACAAGGGGACTCAGGGCAGGCTGTAGCTGACCTGGAAGCACTTTTTTTTTTCGAATTCCACACCAGGGATCAGCCCCTGCGCAATTTTTCCAAGGTACAAGCACTCAGACACGTCAAACTCCACAGTTCAATTGATCTCCAGGAGACCTTTCCAACGAGCCCTCGTTTGTATTTTTAGCCCGAGTAGATCAGGGGTTATTCCCCGAAAAACTGTTCACCCTGCTGCGGTGTCCCAATACTTTTGTCCCGTGACCTTCTGAGTTGCAGATCTTGGCAGGGCAAGCACTCAGGACACTTCAAACTCCACAGTTTGATTGATCTGATTATTTGGGAGCACTTAGACATTTTTTTTTTTACCAAAACACAACAACGCAGTTTTTCACTATACGTGGGTGCTCTTGGAACATAACCCCCTGCAAAAAGTGGGGGTTACTGTAGTTGAATTGGTGCCTCAGATGAATGCATCACAATGTGCTAAGTCAATTTTACATTCCGAGTATGTGTGTGTGTGTGTGTGTGTGTGTGTGTGTGTTTAACACTCATCCCAGACATCCCATCCCAGATCAGATTAGACTTGTTTGGAGTCTAAATTTTGCATCTTTAGTTTGGTGATGTGTGAGTAATAAGGCAAACTAGCAATTATTTTGATGATTTAATAAATTATTTTTGGTTGTTTTAAGGATAACCAGTTAAAACTGCATTTCAAATTTCTACTGGACATACTTTGTATTTTTGTAGTTTGACACTGAATTCATTAAGCCTGATTGGAGGAAGAGCCATACTCTTTAGCCTCAGATGTTGTTTAACCTTATCTTTAAATAGAAGCAATCTGTAAATCAAACATTCATAAACTTTTACTTTGTAACTAAAAACAAACACATCTACTTATTGATGTTTATTCCTTGTTTTTCAGAAATTAAAACAAAAGTCACTTTGGTGACAATATCTCCCCCTAGCAGATAATCTTCATCTTGCCTAGCCTGACTTTATCTGAGACTGTTTATCATTCCAATTACAAATACATAATGAATTTGTATAATTGTTATTGGTATAATTGTAAGATTTACACATTTAAAACCTTTTGTCAAAAGCTTCTTTAAGAAAGAAGTGGTTCTTTCACTACAGCCCTCCTAAGAACCCTTTGTTATGACCCTCAGTTTCAAGAATGTGAACCTTTATTTCACCAAAACAAATTCATAGTACATGCACATTTATTTGCATCTGATTCTGATTCATATCAAATCAGATATGAATATGTGGGCACAAATGGGATAAATTGCAAGCTTTGACTAATAAAGGCCAGCACTGGGCTGTTGGGGGATCCTCTTTCGGTTTTACTCCACTTCCTCTTACCAGACTGACCTTCAGTCCTCTCTGAATCAACATGTCCAACCTTGTCAGCATCACCACATCCTTTTTTTCTTAAGCGGAGCCACAGACGCTTAGCAAGAGGGGAGAACTCATCAAAGCCAACATTTGCCTTGGAGAGGATTTCATTAGAATTCTTTTTTTTTTTTGAAAGAGGCCCAATTGACTGCTAACTAATCTTCACTGCTGTCACAGCCTGTGCTGTTCCACAATGTCGGTACACAGTGTACAATTGTATTTATAGCATGCCAACTAGGCTAATCCCCGTTATGCAATATTTACGGCACTGAGACAGCCACCCCCCGGTAGAGCTGAGCTTCCACTCTCTGGGCCCCCTCCCCTTCCCTTCCCACCCCAAACACCCACCCACACACACACACACACACCCACCCTCTCCGTTATGTTCCCGCCGCCCGGCCGTGCCTGCTGGGTAATTTTACTCACAAGCTCTAGCCAAGCAGGAAACATCCACAAACACTCGCAGCCACAACATGCCGTAAGAGTGCATTTGCTTGTGTGTGCTGAAACAGACTGCGCCAGACGGCCTAAAAAAACCTCTCAGCCTAGAAAAAAAATGAATTGTGTGTCTAAAAACAATGATATGCAAATATAATGAGATCAAGTGGGTTAGGGATTAAATGCTCTCTCACTGATCAGAGAGGATCTGGACACATCAGAATAATGTACATAAAAACACTGAGGCGGGAATAAAAGTGAAAAGGGCTTTAACCAATTCGTTCAGATGTTCTTTAAAGGCAGAGTTTGGAAAACACAGATTAAGCTCAGTCCAACTCTGAAAAGCATGCTTCATGAAGAATGACTATGGAACAGTTTCTGTCAATCAGGTCAATCAGGTCAGATTCAAGCCCTCTGAGTAACAACCCCCCCGCCCCTGCTTCCCAAGCCCCTACAAAAATGACCAATTAACAGAAGGGAATCCTGGGAGCCCTCTGGCCCTTCAGTCAAGGCGTAATGAATTAAGCACAGCAAGTAATGCAGTCTTTTATGAAGTTTTGTCTGGAAACAATACAATTAAATTCTTGAAACGTTCAATGAAAGATTATCTAATGAGATTTTTTTTTCTTTGCGGTGTCAAGGTCAGCTAAGCAAGCTCTCCTGCTGGCTAAGCCTTCGAGCACTTCGGGATTGGGGTCTGGACTGAAGAATCAATCATTCATCTCTTAATTTTCAGTGGACCAATTTTGTAAGGAAAAACATTACTCTAGGCCTTCTGGAAGTCCTAGATACATCATTGGCTGAGAATATGAGTGGCAGCATAACTAATAGGCTTTTGTCAGATGGCAAACAGTGGCAGCTAAAAGCCAGGACTCTATGTTAATATGTTTTTGCAAGCCCAAAGTAAGATCTTCTTTGGATGCCCGAGTTTAATACAGAACAGCTAAAAATGTTGACCTCTAAAGCTGTTAAGCTAATGCTAGCAATTCTATAGGAATGCTATCAGAAATGATCATTATTGTAGAGGTCTGATGTGGGCATGTTTTGATATTTAAGGTCTGAATTGAAGACATAGATCTACTAGAATGTGTAGATCAGTGTTATATAATGCTAATGTATCTAATTTGGTTGTTTACTAGCTATGCCTCAAAGTTTGTGCTCCAATGGAGGCTAATGGTTGAAGTATATTTTTAGGCCTTCCCATAAGTCATGAATAAAAATGATAGAGGTAGAGGTACGAGGGGTCCAATAAAGATATTAGGGTCCCCTGCATTTGCTTCTCCTGCATAAAATTATGCCTCTTTGCTTGAAGCCAGGGTAGACCCATTTGCTATCTATTGTTGAGCGTTTAGCCTAAAGCTAGGCATATTCTAACTCAATTCCAGCTCTATTCTTTGAACGCATCCCAATCTTACAGCTAACTTTCAGTGCTAATGTAGGTCAAGTGGTCTTGTTAGAGGGCAATTCACCTAGATTAACAGGCGCCCAAGCACCTCAGGCACAAACACACTTCACACAACTGTCAACACCGAGCAGAGTATTCGGTCTCCTCCACTCCGCAGTCTAAAAACAGAATTGCAGTCTGGCCCGTGGTGACGCGCTGTGACAGGGGGCAATGTTCCAAAACAATCTCCCTTCGGTTCTGTTCTGGCAGCTTGTCAGAGCTGACCTTAGAGGCCCTCGAAGCTCATTAAGACACAGCAGCTGCTAACAGAAAACATCATCCATGAAGTGTGGAAAAGAAAGCATGCGCTTAATCGGGCCCACTTTAAACAGAAGCTCCCAGCTTGATATTCTTAGTTATGCTGAGGGCTCTTAGTGCCCTGAGATGTTCAGGTTCAGGTACAACTCCCAAGAAGACAGCGAATCAGAAAAGGCCCTTATAGCTCCCTGTGATATGCAACCATATGTCCATTCTTAAAGACAGTAAAAGGCCCCCAAGCAGGGTGCATGTGCATGCCTGCTCGGAAGTGAGCGTCATGGTATAGTGCAAACTGTTAAGGAGATGATGACAGCACAGCCCATGAGAAAGAGCCTGTGGGTCATTACTGCTGTAAGGCGGATTAGCAGGAAATTTTGTGGGATATCAGGTTCAGACTGGTGTTGTAAAACTCAACTTGTTCCCCTCCCATGGATTTCACGCTTGACTTCGCCGAATCCAAGCTGGAACAAGCGGAGGCGACCAGGCTCCAGCCATGCTAGACTTTGCTTCCACAATGGTGTTTTTTAAATATGCATCAGATTCTGTGGGGCTTTTACTCTGATGTCATGCAGCTGTTTTGACAAGTCCTGCTGGTCTTGGCGGACCCTGTGGGGTTGGATTGTTTTGGTTTTTGTTGTTTTTTTTAGGACCCCTACAAACCCCGCCCCAGGTGATTGGGGCTTTTTGTTGCCGGTTTGTTTGGGGATTTGTTGGCTTGTTGGCAGAAATCTGCAGTGGTGGAAATGCGCAGTGGACGGTGGTCGTGTGACACGGCTCACTTCACGCGTTCTGACAGCTGAGCTCCTCGACCCACCCCCCCAAAATCTATTGCATTATTTTACAGACAGAATAACTCCAGCTCTTTGCAAAAGTGACTGGTAATTTTTATAAAAAGCATGAAAAAAGAGAAAGCATTTTGAACATTTCCTTAAAATGAATTTGAATTGCATATTTACACAAAACGCAGTGCCCTAAAATCAGTATGGATATGTTTGCCTATATTTGGTCATATATCTAAATAAAAGTTTTTAAAACCAAATCAAATAAAAATACATAAATAACAACAAAAAATTCAGGACATATGACTACATACTAAAGAAAAAAAATCCTATTCTGTTTAAATGTGGGCTTGATGCAGTTCTTTTATTATTTTAATATTCAGTCTAGAATATATGGAATTAATTATTTCTTTGATGGGACTTTTGTGATTCAGATGCTAATGATACGCAATAATATCCAAAAATTTGGGCAAATAACAATTTTGTTAATTTAAGTTAAAATAAGTGCACACTCTACAGATATTACAGCTTTTTTTCTTTGGAGTTTTTGACAAATGGGAAAAAGTAATCAATTTATGGTGTGTCAAGAAGCCATATGATATTAAATAGACCAATATAATAGAAAAACAGAATAATATTGATAGAAACTTTGCAGAAAAATGATGCATAGAAGATTTGTCTGAACGGGTGTTTTCACATTCTTGCTAATGGCTGAGTAACATTATAAAACATTATAAAACATTGGGCCTGATACATCACTTTTAACAGTCCCAGTGTGAGTATCTGGGCAGGGAGTATAAAGTCCAAAACCTACTTAAATTTAGTTGACTCTATAACTACAGGTCTATCTAATTCAGCAACAAAATATGACTCTGTTGAAGCCTGTTATTCAGTCACTCCTCTGATTATATTGCATTTTTAAATGATGTATCAAATACGCAGGCCTGGTGAGCAGTAGTTTGAGGATGAGTGTCTGTTTGATGCACTCTCCATTCCAAAAGGTCATTAAGGAAGCCCTGAAGACAAAACGAGGCTGCAAGGCGTGTAGAACGGTTTTAAAGGGACATTAGGAAGGCATTCTTGTTGTTAAGGCAGCGTTCTTGGCCTTGAGGGATTTTGCTGCTCTCTGTGTGCAAACAAAGAAATGTGTGGTTAACGAAATAGCTTGTGACAGGACACCAAGAAAGTCTCCCGAAGGACAAAGCGTACTAGTCCAGGGAACAAAAAAGCAGGGAATAATTCTTTCTTGCTTTGTGCTTTCAAAAGACACATGCGGACCTGCAGAGCTACAGCACATACAAAAGCACTGACTCAGATTCACCTTTAAAAAAAAAAGACAAAAATGGATTCTAACTAAGGGATGGTAATTAGATACGAGGCCTTTTTCTTGGAAAGAGCAGGGCTGCATTTGTTTTATATCAAACATTAGAGAGGGCAGGGCCACTAATGCAGAGCTCGGGGCTTTTTTCTTTGCTACAGTACACAGTGCTCGTAATCCACAGAGATCCTGTCAGCACACACAAGCAGCAAGAGATCAAAACAAAACCTGGGGCCAAACCACCAACTCGCTCTCTGAGAAGGCGGTCGTGTCTCAAGAAGCGAGTGGTGATGAAACTTGGCAGCACTGCTGAGTAACTTAAGTAAGTTTTTATGACCCCCCCCCCCCCCACTACTCCGCCCCCCTCTGTATTTTTTATGTTTGCTCACATGACCCAATAGTCCTCTACATCAGCATCCGGTCCCACCATCTCAACCCTGGACACACACCCATCTCTATGGCTCTGCGGAGTTGGGCCTGTTGTCCATAACAGCCTCTGCGCTTTTGCTGCCATTCAAGCATCAAAGGACATTTACACTCATACAAACAAACAGGCTGGCTTTTCCACTGCTGTGGCTTTCAGAGGCCTCAGGTTTTTATCCACCCGCCTCTCTTGCTTCTCTCTCTCTCTCTCTCTCTCTCTCTCTTTCTCTCTCTTTTTCTACCCCCTTCCTCAGGCGTGTTACACGTAGAACGTCCTGTTCCCTGAGTCAGTCCATAGCACCAAACCCTGCCGGGGAACGACCGTATCTGAGACACAAGGCCAACAGAAAAGGCCCAGTCGCTTTGACCTATACTGCTTTAATCAGATCACTCGGAGCATAAACATTGCTCTAAGGGCCAAGCATCTCTCTCCCTCTCTCTCTCCCTCCCTCTCTCTGTCTCTGTCTCTCTCGCTCTCTCCCTCCCTCTCTCTCTCCCTCCCTCTCTTTCTCTGTCTGTCTCGCTCTCTCTCTGCTTCCAACCACTGCTGCTCTTTCATAACTTGTGTCCATCCATTAGATCAGCGTGCCCTAAGCCTCAGTAAAGTAAACAGAGCTCTGCTGATCTCTGTTGACCAGATTGAGGGTCGAGTAAGGTTTGGAACAGTTGACCTGCAAAATATGGGGCAATGTACAAGCAATGTCATAAGAAGGGACAAGAAACCATCGGACAGATAAACGGTACACTTGTTAGAGACCATGACCTTCAGGCCAAATTAGAGACATTTCAGAGCACTGACGAGATGAGGGCGGGCACAGCCAAGCACACACTGCAGCTATAACTAGTGGAAGGCACAAACAATTTTCCTTACCCTCTTTACTCATCTGGCAGAAGCTTGTATGCCATTTTAAATTCCAACAGATGGGTCCTCGAGGTTGTAGACATCCACCGACACCATTAACACGCTTACACTAAACAGAAAACAACAATGGAAACAGAATAATGAGAGAGATAAGGCCCCTCCAGCTTCTGCTCTGGAGGACACTGTTGGCCTGAGATCCAAAACCTCAAACCTGAAGAATCCTACAGCACTTTGTGGGGTCGGTTGCTAAGAATTCCACTTGATGCATGCTGGGTTTGAATACTGTGGGAGTGGCCATTCATGTAGAATTAAATAAAAGATCTGTCTGTCAACTCTGCCTGAAAAGAAATGTGCAACTGTGGGAGAAGGGCCCCTGACATCACCCTGTGTCAAGTGTGCTTCAGTGCCTCAGAGACAGCCAGGTTTTTGTATATGGGACACTAATGAGGCACCATGCCTTTACCCTCTATGGCTCTTTCCTCTCCAGTGTAATGGACCCATGAAACTGCTCAATCACTAATGATGAATCCAACAGACTACAAATGGGTTATGACATAGCACTGCATGTTCGTTCATGTCAGAGCCCATTTAGGGTGAGACATAGACAGGCACAGGATTCAGGTGTCATGGAAATATAATCTACTGATAAATTGTTCCGGATATTATCTGAGTAGGTGGACATGTAGTTCCACCTTCCAGAACAAAACCTAGTAATTTTTCAGTAGAAGAAGAAAAACAGTAGTTTGGAAGGGAAACTTTTCTTCACATTGAATGACAATAAAATGAGTTATAATCAAATTTCATTAAGAATGGATCAATAGAAATCCCCCAAAATACTTTCACCCATTCCATTTATATAGTCTAAAGTTAAGATTGTTTCTTCTACAAAGAGGTGACTGGGTTCAAATGAAAAAGATACAATGTTACAGTTCCAATCCCCTGCAAAAACAACAACAGCAGAAAAACTGCACCAGACGAAAAACAGAATGTGTACTTTTAATATTATCTCTGGTAAACTTTGTTAATCTTTAGCCCTTGGACAGCTGTGGTGCTGTTTGTACAATACAGTTCCTCACTTGGGCTTTAAAATCTAAATCCACTCTGAAAAATCAGCCAAACTCTGTGGCCATAATTGTGCCCGTACCTTTATTTGTTTTAGATATAATACTCAGCTTCCATTCCCAGATTAATGCCTGCAGCAATCTTTTATTCCCCCTGGGAGCAGTTTAACAGAATGACATAATTAAATCGTGTTCCACTCTACAATGTAATCACTAATGTCTTTGTTTACAAAAAACATCTGTCCAAGGATGTATGGATATTTTTAAAACAAACACAGAGGAAACAATATTTTATACAGCATTCACCCATTAAGCTGATTGTATTCAGTTCAGTACACCAAGACAAGCCTCCTAATGGGATTAAGACAGCAGGGAGCTATTTTAAAGAAACTCTGAGCGCAGCCACTCTCAAATCCCTTTTTAGTGAGGTTATTCAGGACATATTTTCTACACTTTGTTGCCCAGGAATTAGTCGTTCACAAACATTCTTCAAAATTTCCCCCCAAATATTCACAGTTATTATGATCTAAGACTGATTCCTGGCTACTGTCACTATATTGAGTTTTTGCTCTGAAATCGAATAATCTAGTAACTACTTTAATGTTCAGAGGCATAGAATTGTTTAGGCACAGTAGGGACACATCCCTACCAATATCCAGTGACTAAAATCTAATAAAATATCTGTTTTCTGTGTTTGGAAAATAAAGAGTTAACAGTTCTGTTTCTCTACTGCAAGTCCTGGGTTCCTAACACTGTTCCTAACCTGGAAGCACCAAAGCTCAATGCAGTAGTTTGCATAGACGTAGGCGAGATAGAGGACGTCTTTATGCTAACAATTCTGTGCTTAAAAATATGAAACGCATTACGTTTGTTGTTGATTCAGTAAGAAAGCAATGTTGGACGGTGTACTGATACTCAAAAAGTACCACGATACCTCCTCCTTGTATTTACTGGCATGGAATGGTTGTTATACTCACCATCTCTATGAGAATAACAACCATTCCATGCCAGTAAATTCCTACACAAGCACCTCATTCTGCTTCATTAGGTACTGATTAATGATCACCTGAATCACATCTTATTTAGTGAGGAAAACTATAAAAACACTGCTGTAATCAACACTCTCCTCTCACAATGAGACCAGTTGGATTATTGCCATTTTGTTTAAGAGAGAACAATAGATTCATTTTCTTTTAATTATTCAAGCTCTGTAAACACTGGACCATTTCTCTTATGCTTTGTCTCTTTATGTTTTGTCATTTCCTTTAACATTATGCTTTAAAGAACAACATTTTTATTTGGAAATTAGGAGAAATATTGTCAGCAAGCCAAAGCTATTCAGACAAAAAGATAAAACTGAGAAACTCAACATTTTTGCAGTGGTCCAAAGCTGTAGTTAACAGCATTCTTTATGTTTAGATGGAAATAAACGTTTCTAGATCACTGGTTTGAAAAGGCAACAGTCCTGCCTTAAAATATGAAATTCAATGTTCCAGTCAGATCGCAAATTTAAATTAAAAAAATTATTGACTTCTGTGATTACGATACTTTGTTATTGGTTATGTGCATGACAGTACTAGCCTGTATGTACTATGTTGATATTAATGAATGAAAGATGTTAGCAATTGCGCTTTGACTGAACAGTTACCACTTTTGTGTCCCCATTAATGTCAAAAACAGACTTACGCCCTTGTGCTCATGGAATACCAAGATTTGACATAACTTGGCAGATACAACATTACTTTAATTTAAGGTGGGGTTTTGGAACTAGCAACAATTGGAACTCAACACATCAGTTCCTACCACTTTCCCACCAGACATTAGGGCTTGGAGCCCTGCCAAAGCCTCACGCTTCATCCCCTCTTTCATTAAAGCAAGATATGGATGGTGGCCACTCCTGCTACTGCAGTGACACTTATTGGATGTGACTGGCCTTCATGCTGCCATGTCTGTAAAGTGGGACTGAGTGGAATGAATAAGATTCAGCTGCTCGAAAACGAAAAACCCACAGCTATGTGCAGACCACCAAGGTGAGATGAGGCTTTAGTATGTGGGTCAGTGCATGCTTCACTGCTCTGTACTCAATGTACTTGCCGGGAAGACTGTGTTGTGCAATGCCCCTGTGACATGGCTTATTTGAATTTGTAAGGCTGCGGTTCGGTATCAGTAAGGCACCACAGCTAAAAGGCACTCTGGCTGAAATTAGATACAAATCAAGGGAATTCCTGTACTATGACAGTGCGAGGCAGACTCCAATTCATTACCAGTCAAGCCATTTTACTCTCACGGATGCAACAAACTCTTGTACCTTTTAAATGCCAACTTTATAGGGGAAGAATAAAACTCTTGAAATTCTGTATCCTACAGTTCTAACAGGCTTCCCTGTTATTCAAAATGGCCTTATAGCTTCAGGCCAAATAGGCTGATATATGCAAATGGTTTTTGTGACATTACAAAAACAATTCATTCGAAACAGACTGACTTTACAGCTTATTTTAAAAGATAAAAGAGTTACAATTACGACAGTGACAATATGTGTGTTTGTATACAGACAGAACTCCACATGTTTGACTCCCAAGTGGTGTTACGTGTTAATTAGTGATAACCTCCTCACGAGAAGCAGCGGTGTTGAAGTTAGCGTTTTGAACTGGCTGTACTGGGTGTCTGCTTCTGCCCACTGGACTCTTGGAGCACAGGCCTAAGCCCAGTCATCCTTAAAAAACCCTGCCCTCGGCACACAAACAGCTCAGTGGGCAAAAGAGGGGGGGATGGTTAGGGTCGAATGGGTCGGTCACATGGATCCACACCATCTGCCTAACTGGCATCCCAACTGAATGAGGGCTGAGATGACGCTGTTGTCTTCTCCACAGCCCTGGAGCACAGGGCAGCAAGATAAAGAGCTCGTTTACATAACGGCTCGTCTGCATGCTGCCTTCATTGCTCATGTCAGCTTTAATGGAAGAAAAAATGGTTCAGTAGATCCTATAGTGCACATTTACCAAAATGGTCTTCAACAATTCTTGGTATAGCACGTTCTTCCCCAATTCTAGGGAAGAACATGCTATAGAACCTTTACGTCCTGTTGAAGTTCTTCAAACTTCGAAAAGATTTCCCATACTTACACATACAAAATAACCTCTTCTGGCATCTTTACTTTAAAAGCATTGTGCTGTTAAACTTCCAGATGTGCATCGTATGAATTGTATGAGTATGCCATATTTCTGTCATGTTTTCTAAGAAAGCATCAGATGCTTTCTACTTATTTGGTTTTCTTTTTATCTGATGTCTTAAAGCAAGCCTAGTTCAATGCATGCTTACTGTGCTCAGACTCAGTGTACTTAACCAAACGTAATGCATGCTGGCACTTCATGTAACCTTGGGCAGTATTCTTAATTAAAATGTATTTCCATACAATCCATTGGGAAAGTATAGTGTGCTTGTGCACATGCAACTCTTCAGGTCATTAAACAGCCTCAAAATGAAAGCATGTTACATAGAGGACTCAAATGTTCAACCACATGATGGGGCATAAATCATACATAACAGCAGTCTGCCTACCATTACACTATGGAGGAGATTAATAATGCATCTTTAAGGTGCAAGATTCATTATGTAAGTTGGTGTTTGCTTTGAAAACATTTTAAGTCGTTGTTGAGGAACATTGTGTGTGTGTGTGTGTGTGTGTGTGTGTGTGTGTGTGTGTGTGTGTGTGTGTGTGTGTGATAAATTAAGGATGAAAAAGCACTTCAATCTTCTAAGCACCCATGAGACCTAACATTTTTCATTAACTTCATTAATGTTGCTAAATTCAAATTGTATGATGCTTTACCATATATGCTAACTAGGTCTATCTTCAGATTAGCACCACCCATGTGTAAAGAAGCAGAACACAGGCCAATCAGCACATCATTGACAAACACTCGTCCTAAAGACACAATAAGACAGTTTGTATAATTTTCTGCTATGCTGAGAAGTTTGAGTTCTGTAAAACTGGGCATAAATTATAACAAAATATGTTGTATGGACATTTTAGGACAGAAACATCATTATTTAAAAAGATATCTCCAAAAAAAGTACAAGAGAAAGAAACAGCCTTATAATTTTCAGTCTAAGTTCTTTTGGACCATTTCTATTGGCTCATTCATGTTTCATTCATCTTACCTGAACCAGGGTAACAGTTGCTGGAGCCTGTCCCAGCACTCATAGGGTGAAAAGGGGAGAATCACTTAGAAATGGTTGACAGTATATCACAGAGTAGACACAACTGACAAACACACTTACATATTCACACCTAATGGAAATGTAGCATCTCCAATTCACCTGACATGTCTTTGAACCAGGGGTCTCAAACCTGTCCAGAAAGGGCCGCTGTGGGTGTAGGTTTTCATTCCAAACAAGAAGAAGCCAGACCTGAGTAACTTAAAACCAAGACCAACTGATTACAGAGGTGGGATCAGGTGTGCCTCCTGCTTGGTTGGAACGAAAACCTGCACCCCCTTTCTGGACAGGTTTGAGACTCCTGCTTTTGACTGTGGGAAGAAACCTGAGTACCTGATGGAAACCCAAAAGGACACAGGGAGAACATACTCCATCATACCACCCCCTTTTTGTCTTGAAAAGAAGATGTTCTGAAAGTGATTATTGATAGGCTGTTGGTCCCTTGCATTTAAAGGAACCATATACTTGATTTTTCATGTATTTGTTTGCCCAAGGCCTCCTTATGTATTTGGTTTTATGTTGCTGAACAGGCATTTTCCATGAAATAATGATTATGGACTGATTTTGCAACATAGTTTCTGTGTATGGACTGTATGTGTTGAAACATACTACGTCAAAATCTTATATTTTCAATAAATGGAGATATAAATATGATTTTTGCCCATATGGGCCTTTTAAACTGACCCTTCGCTGCAAGTCACAGAGTACCCACTGATGATAACAACAGCAAGATGTTCCAAAACAAACTTTGCTCCTAAGGATATGTGAATGTAGCTGTCCTAATGTGATCTCACCCCTCACTTAACAGAAAGCCCACAGCAACACTTACCTGCACTGAACCTTCTTGCATTTCATATCTAATATACAGAGCAAATCCACAAATCGCCCTCCTGCTCTATACCGCTCCCTATAAAAGTGAATGTCGTGGCTTAAGGAATTTTGACAAACCTAAAGTGGATCAAAAAAAGATTCCAATTCCTTATTCATCACTGCAAGGCAGAGATCTCATTAAGCTAGAGCCGCATTGCCGATGGCTCCATGTTGTTCCCTATCTTTAGGACAAGGATAAAAATGTACGAACACTGGGGCTTTGTTTTTGCCGTTACGCCGAGTGTGTTTTAATCCCCCTGAGGTCGAAACCAAACACACACAAGGATTACTCTGCGGACAAACAAACATGGGATATGATTGTCCCCATCAGAGAGACGAGAAATGTAAGATTGGAAGAGAATGAAGGGGGGGGTGGGGCAATCCATTTTGAAATAGTGGGGCATTAGCAAATCATCAGCATATCATGATTACCTGCCATCAGCAGCATTAGATCAGCTTAAGCCTTTCAGAGGTATTTCCAGTGATAAACAGTGAGAGTACCTTCGCTCTCCTCTGCCTTGAACAGGGAAGCCAGTCCTCTAACCAGTACTCTAATCAGTCATTCAAGGCCAGGCTTAATATCATAAACATCAGCACTCAACCACATGTAGCTAATCCCATGAATGGCCATTGCATTCAACTAAATGATACCACGCTTAATTTCACTGAGTTCTGGGCCCGCATCCGCTTCTCTACTTACGTAAGAGAAGACGTGTTTTTTTTTTCAACCCAATATCAGTATCATAATGTTGATTACAGCAGGTTTGTCTTTATTTAGAAAAGATAAGGATAGCAAATCTTGAAAACTGGCCAAAGCTATCTAACTGGCAAACCAGAAATGACAATTACCTCAGAGAATTTTTTAATTATGAGATTATAGTGCTGCACGTGTATATGCTACAAAGCAGCGTCTCATGGTTAAAACATAGGGAAAAGTTTATATACGGCACACAGCTCTGGTAAAAATAACAGATCACTGCAAAATTGTTCAGTATCTCAGATTTGATCTTTTATGGGTGTTTATGGGCTTTAGTTTTTAAGAACTGTGGACAATACTTTTCCTAATTTCCAAATAAAAATATTATCCTTTTAAGCATAATTATAAAGGAAATTATTAAGTGATGCAGTGTTTACAGAACTTGAATAATTCAAAGAAATCATATATTTTGTACCTTTGACACTTCTAGTTGTATTTTACCATCCAGCTGCTCTCATTGTGAGAGGAGAGTGTAGATAGATTGAAGCAATGTTTTTATACTTTTCCTCATTAAATAAGATGTGATTCAGGTGATCACTAATCCCTCATAAAGCAGAATGAGCTGCTCGTGTATTGTTTTTTCGGAGCTCAACTTGCCTCCTGATTATATCGGACTATTCATTAATAATCACAGGATGATGTCATTTTAAATAAAGGAGGTGGTGATGGATGGTTGGGTGATTAATGGTGACACATAATGCAGTTTATGTTTGTGGGGAAAGTCCCATCACTTTTAGTAAAAAACAGAAAGGAGCATAAGCCCATTTCTCTTGCTGGTGTAAATGTTTGTTTTTTGTGTGTTATATTGTTCCAAAGCTATACAGCATTGGATGTTTGCTAGATTTTTGTAGTGATTTCCTTTTTTTTAAATGTTATTGTGGCTTTAGGTTTTGTATTCAGATCAGATTTTCTAATACTACTTTGCTTGGGTGCCCCAGTGGTTGGCCAAGAACCTTAGAAAGCAAGCTGGCCAACTCTCCAACTAGTACAATAAAAGACATATATAATAATATGGTTTCTAAAAGGTCAATGACCCAAAGCATTAGTGCTATTATCAAGGGCACAAATCCATGTGTCCATGATCACCAAAAATAAACTTTTGCAAATTCATTCGCCCTGGAAACTTGTGACTCATCCATTGAAATGAATAATATTCCTCAGAAAATAATATAACTGGAGCTTAATGGACGCTTTCAGGCAGATGCTTCTCTGTGGCTTTTCTTCTCTATGCCAGCACTAAAATGAAAAAGACATGCTGATGATAGCATTATAAGCTGCGTACAGTTACACCATGCCATGACAACATTTGGCCCAAGTTAAATAAATATGAAGCTTTTAACATTTGAACTGGCTTTAGATTAAATAAAGATGAAGCCTTCTGCTTCTCACTGGTTTTAGGGTAACACCGGCGTCTACGTTTGCGTTTAATGCCCTTATTTTATATCTGTGTGTGTTTGTGTGTGTGTAAGTATGTGCAAGAGATCCCTTTTGCATCGTATCCAGCACCAGACAGTCATTCTTCCCGACTCAGACAGCCACGCATCTCACCGCCGCCCACTCCAAACCATGTTTGACAGCTCGTCCTCTGACACAACTGCCCTGCGGCAAGAGGGAATCTCAAGCTTTAACAATTTATCATTGCTGAGCTTTTGTTGGCAATACAGTGCCAAGCCAAGGGAACCTGTATACACAAGGCTGGGGCTGATCACAACTGGCATGCCTTGAAACCTTGTTGGAGCAACAAAAGTGACATCATGTAAATACCAGAAGCTTTAGGAGACTGAAATGTGGAGGATCAGGAGAGGAGGGACAACCACAGACTACAAAACACGCCGGTGTTAATGAGAAAAGCCGCCCCTCCCCATCCTCCTTCCCTCCTTCCTCCAATGTCAAGGTATTACTGAGTATGCATTTAACCTCCAATCCTCTTACACGATCTATACCAACACTTCTGCGCCGACCTGTCCAAATGCACGTCACTGCCAGACCGACGGTGCTCGTCAAATTTGAGGCAAGGAGCTCAAAAGTATTACACCAAAGTTCCCTAACCTTCAAACATTTCCAGCGTGGACCAGTTTAAAAGGTCTAGTCTTTAGGTCAGCTGTAATACAAGCTCACTGCACATTTAATATTGAAAACTCTATAATACAATATTTGCTGGTAAACGGGGGCAACTGCAATAGAAGAATAAATGGCTCTCTGCCCAGGAAAACAACTTGATATAGATCCAGAATTCTGGTATTGATACAATTTAAAGATGGCTCCATATAGTACTTCTTTTAGTACTATATGGAACCATTAATGAGTATTTAAAAATATAAAAAATGCATAATTCATGTCTATTTTCTGAATCCTCTCTATCATTATACTGAGCCTGGAAGCAAGGACACATCCATCCATGTTTGTTTGCACTGCAGGCCAGCAGTGCAGCGCTATACTCAACCACATACGACATAAGACGGCAGAAATGTACAAACCTAAAGTGTTATGAGGTAAACAAAACTTCAGGCAACACCAAGTTGGACAGCATAGTTACTTTATCCCAAGACTACATTTGATTGAACCAGGGTACAGCCTTGTCAATCTAAGTGGACCAATCTTTACAATACAATCCCTTTCAATCAGCAAACAATAGCAGACAAGCCTCTAGATAAAGACTATTGTATCAATTAAACATTCTTCTCATATTATCCCCCACATACTGCTTTGTGAATGCATGCACACATAAAGCACAGCGCATTACTTACACACGAGTCCATAAGTGCATAATATAGTAATGCCCTAATGGGTCACTGAATGTTGGCCCCTTTTCATGTTAAAAGTAGTTTAGTCCCCGTGCGACCAGACAACAATGGCTCTGCTCCTAATCCCACCATTCCATAGGAGTTAATTGCCCATAGGACCAAAGACAACTAGATAATGTGACATGGACCTAATGATGGTGCTCACTCGCTCGGTAGATTAGCGGAGACAGATAGAACGCAGATGTTCATTCTATGGATTAATGCGATTGTTGGGCCTAGGATTCTGTTATAGTTTCTGTGAGCATGACTGGGTGCACATAGGCTGCGTGTCTGCCAGGCCAACTGCACAAATTATGAGCTCAAAAATATTACATTAAAGCTCCCAGGCCTTCAGATTTAAGCATCTGTCATTTCCACTGTAGACCAGTTTAAAAGGCCTGGCATAAGAAGTGGAAATTCCAGAATATAATCTTTTCTTAGTAAACAGGCGGTAACTGCACAGAGAGCCTCCACTGATGTCTAACTTTGTCTTATGTCACTCATTCAGCGACAAATGGGGCCACATCATATGGTTTTCACATCTTTCTAAAGTGATAGCTATCTACTGTACTAAGCCTCATGCTTAGAAAAATACAACACTGTGCAAAATTTTGTCAAAAACCATAACCATCATTACAGTTACATCAAGTGCCCATACTCTACTTTTTCAAAAATATATATTTTCCCTAACTTGAAATAAGTTATTTTCTGTGCACCCTAAAATAGTTATTGAAGGGGTCTTTATTGCGAGCAGGGTTCTAGATAAAACTCAAAGAACCATTTAAATACATAATGTTATTAAGAGGCAACAAAAATAATTCTTGTACTGTTATAAGTCAAACAACATTTTTGGTACTATTTAGAACCATTTGTACCATATTCTGTATACCACAAACTTCCAGAATTTAATGCACATTTACTAAATCCTCTCAGTCCTTAGGGCTAAAACGGGTGTTTAAATGACCTCCATTCTGACTGGCTAGTTTAAAAAGTTTGGGTTATAATGTTGAAAAAGCTGCTAAAATTCTTGTTGTAAAAATGAACTTCATGGATGGACCTTTTGGAAGGCTGTAATGATGCATTTGCTTTCCAACAGCCTAATGCAGTTGTCATATGGAAGTGCTGTTCATGATTGTGACATCATAACCATGGTGAATTTAAAAATAGGCGGTTTTTGCAACTTAGTTTCTATGTATGGACTATATTTACTAGGGAACATTACATTTTGAAACTTTAACGATTCTTTAATAAAAAAGTGGGAAGGTTATTGCTTCATGTAGCTATTTCAAATATATAATAACTTTCAAATATGCACAGAAAGTAGACTTAGAGATATGAAAATATGCCAGAAGTTCTACTTCACATCATTTTTTACCTTTTTGTGATAATGCACCTTTACGGACCACTTCTAAGTAATGTTTAAGGTAAAATAATGTACAACACACACACATACACACACACACACACACACACACACACACACACACACACACACACACACACACACACACACA
>JBBPCW010000118.1:11935-27140 GCA_037974425.1 Phenacogrammus interruptus
GAGTGAGTGAGAGTGAGTGAGAGTGAGTGAGAGTGAGTGAGAGTGAGTGAGAGAGAGTGAGAGAGAGTGAGAGAGAGTGAGAGAGAGTGAGAGAGAGTGAGAGAGAGTGAGTGAGAGTGAGTGAGAGAGAGTGAGAGAGAGTGAGAGAGAGTGTGAGTGTTCTCTCTCCCTGGCACCATATTGGCCCTGTGTCACAATACTTTTGCACACACTAGGTAGATTTATTCACAGTGCCTCTCAGTGAACGTATTGGCATGTAACACTGTTCAACTCTTAAGGTCATTTTCCGTACAGGAAATAACGTCTCGTTTCATTTTAGTCAATGAAAATGAAGAGACATTTTAGCGTAGTTTTAATTTTGTAAACATTTAGTCTCGTTTTCATTCTTCAACAATATTACACGATATATTTTGCTTCATTAACGTCACATGATCAGCATTTACATTCCGTCTCGCCTTACTCACATGATAAATGTTTGTTGACGACGATATTTAGTCATAAATTTCATTGACGAAAGCAACACTAATTCAGAGTGTGTTTGGTGTGAATCAGTTCTTTGTAGAAACACTGATTTCTTTACAGTGGAGGTGAATGGAACCAGACGTCTCCAACACAAATACAGTTGTATTATCTCTTAACCCCCAGTGAATCTCTAAGTGTCTGAGTGTTTATATGGATGAAGATGATGGTAAAACAGTGGAAAATCTGGACTAAATCCCTTTTGTTTGCCTCATGGGTTTAGTCCCTCATGGGACCAAAAGCTTATCAAAACTCTGGTATAACAACATTTCTAAAGGAAGACGTCTGGTTCTCCTCTGTGAAGAGTTTCACACCAAACCCAGTCTGAACATCTCTGTTTATACGTTATTTATGGATGGATTTAGTCTCACCTTGATTTTTATCTCTCAGGTCACAGTGGTTGAGAACAGCTGTGATGAGTTGAGTCCAGCGCAGGTTGACGTGGAGCTGGAACCAGACACTCTCCATCAGGGCCTGCACTCGGACCCAGAGGCCAATCTGGAAGCATTTAAACCCCAGCTGGCTAAACGAGTGTTTGAGGACGACGACACGGCGAGCACCGACTCCCCACAGTTGCATGGTGCCAAGCGCCACTGCAGCGGCGAGAATATAACCGTTGTGAACATTACGCCCGTAGCGGGTTCCGGGGAGTGTGAGGACGACGAAGAGATGGATGCACCTGGTTTGAGGAGGATCGAGGGACGGAAGGGGGAGGACTGCTGGGACGTCTTCGGCAGGTATGTGGTCTCCTGCCTCAAGAGCCTGGAGTCGTCCCAGAACAGGATCAACGCTCAGAACGAAGTGTGTGCTGTCCTGCACAAACACATCGAGAGAGATGTGGAGGACATGACAGCAGACTTGAAGGTGAAGCAGAAGACCTCCTCCGCATTTAACAGTGTCGCTAAAGCTAGCACAAACGCACACACACAGCCACGCACACACTGCGAGCCCAAAGCTCCAGGAGACCAGGACGACCTGGAGCCCTTCCTGAAGTCCATGTCCATCACCATGAAGCGGCTGCCCGAGAGCGTCCGAGCCGAGCTGAAGTTCAGGATCCACGAGATGGTCCACAGAGCGGAGATGAAGCACCTGTTCGAACACACACACTCCCAGAACACACCCACACCCGGCCAGGAGTCAAACTGGGAGAACGGACTCAACTACAACCTCATATAGTGCGTTTTGGATTCTTTTTGTACTTCATTTTTTAAAATAAATTATATGTTTAGTAGAACAGTGTGTGTGATCAAGTTAATGGGCTTCATAAGAACTACACTCACTTCCCACTTAATAAGCAACACCCACATTGTGCTTCTACTTAGAGGCAGTTTTATTAGAAAGACTCACCATGTGCTTCCACATTGGCCACTTTATTAAAAAACACTTGTGCTTCCAGGTACTGGCCACTTTATTAGAAACACCTATAGTGTGCTTGTAGTAAGTGGCCACTTTTTAGAAACCAAGAGTACTAGCTGTACTTCTCTGTGTTTGCCACAAGATGGAGCTATAGCACAGTCCACTGTCATCAGTGCAGTTTTGGCTCTATAGAAAAACATTACCAATCATTTACAAAACACGTTTAGTGCAGCTGCCATGTTTGTAAATACTGTAATATAATGACAATAGTATTACAGTGTTAGCTGTATCAACTTTAAAAATGAGCTCTTCATTAAGTTAGATCAGCTTTGTGGACGTGGTTTAGGACACAGTATGACTTACTGTGAACTGTAACAATGAGCTGCACTTGATTGAGGTGGATCAGAATTCTGGATGTGGTTTACAGTATGACTTACTGTAAAAATGAACTAAACCTTAGCGTGGAGTTGAAAGCTGCAGCGCCTTTTCAGACAACAGGGTCTGTTTTCACAAACCTCATCAGGAGCAGAAGCACTGATCAAGAGTCTATGACATAAAAAAGGAGGAATCTGATACCAAATCAGTCCTGCAGCCTGGTGTCTGAAATGGCCTGTAGTGCTGAAGTTCAGTTTATTTGTTACAGCTGACTGTGAGCCACAGTAAAAGATTTGGGTGACTATTGTCTTCTAGTGTTAGCAATGTTAGCTTCATAGCTCCAGTCCTAAACTAAAGAAGCTAAATTTGTACTCCACACCTAATTGGCCATGTGACATATAGGGAAATGTAGAAGAGCTTTTATTAAGTGCTAAATTAGTGTTGATTTCTTTGAATGTTAGTACAGCGGGGGAAATAAGTATTTGACACATCAGCATTTTTATCAGTAAGGGGATTTCTAAGTGGCATATTGACACAAAATATCCACCAGATATTGCCATCAAGCCCAATATTGAATTAATACAAAGAAATCAGAACATTTAAGTACACAAGTTCAGTCATAATAAATAAAGTGAAATGACACAGGGAATAAGTATTGAACACACTTTATACTTTGTAGAAAAGCGTTTGTTGGTGATTAAAGCTTCTAGACACCTCTTCTATGGAGAGACCAGTCGTCTGCATTGCTTAGGAGTGATTCTGGCCCATTCTTCCACACAAAAGGTCTTTAAATCTTGAAGGCTCCTCAGGCCTCTTTTATGAACTTTGATCTTCAGTTCTCTCCATAGATTTTCTCTGGGATTCAGGTCAGGTGATGACGGGGCCATTCAAGCAACTTGACTTTATTTCTTTGAAACCAATTAATTGTTTCCTTGGCCTTGTGTCTGGGATCATTGTCTTGCTGGAATGTCCACCCTCTTTTCATTTTCAGCTTTCTGGTAGATGGCAGCAGATTTTTATCCAGAATGCCCCAGTACATTTATCCATTCATCCTGCCTTCAATAATATGAAGTCTGCCGGTACCCCTTCCTGAAAATCAGCCCCAAATCATGATGCCTCCACCCCCAAACTTAACTGTTATGGTGTTCTTGGGGTGGTGGGCAGTGCCATTTCTTCTCCAAACATGGTGTGTAGAATGTCAGCCAAAAAGTTCAAATTTGCTTTCATCTGACCATACCATAGTCTCCCAGTAATCCACAGGCTTCTCCAAATGCTGTTTCGGAAACTTTAACCGAGCCTCAACATGCTTTTTGTTCTGCAATGGAGTCTTGCGTGGTGAGCGTGCATGGATACCATGCGGTTCAGTGCATTGCTTATAGTTTTCTTTGAAACAACAGTGCCTGCTGATGCAAGGTCTTTCTGAAGTTCTGCCCGAGTGGTTCTTGGCTCTTGGAGAACTGATAACCTGATTGTTCTTTGGACTCCTCGGACAGGGATCTTACGTGGAGCACCTGATCGTGGCCGGTTTATGGTGAACTGATGCTCTTTCCATTTCCGGACAATGGCCCCCACAGTGCTCACAGGAACATTCAGCATTCTGGAAATGTGCCTATAACCACTCCCATCAGAATGCTTTTCAGCGATGAGGTAACGAAGATCTTGGGAGAGTTCTTTGCTCTTACCCATCACGAAGTCTTTCCTGTGTGCCTCCTGAGTAATGAGAAGCCTTTAGGCCATCAGTTATGACTAAAGAAGCTGTTTTCTATTAGTACTGATCGGGGGCAGGGTTTCTCTCTCAATACTGACAGATTTCAGGTGATCTGGGTTTCTATGCCATTTTGCACCTTGTTATCTTCGTGTTCAATATTTATTCCCTTTGTCATTTCACTTTATTTATTATGACTCAACTTTTATAGTTAAATGTTCTGATTTCTTTGTATGAATTCGATATTTGGCTTGATGGCAATATCTGGTGGAGATTTTGTGTCAATAGCCCACTTAGAAATCCCTTTACTGATAAAAATGTTGATGTGTCAAATACTTATTTCCCCTGCTGTATATTGAGGATGAATGCGTGTTTAATGGGGCTCTACTGTTGTGCTTTACGATGTTTGTGCAGTTCCCTGTTAAAGGGGTAATTTATGAGCCAAGACACCATAAATATAGTGTAAATATGAGAAATGATGATTTCTTTCCTTCTTGTGGTTCTTCTAATGGCTTTTTCTGCTAATCACATGGTCCTGAATGCTCTGTCTCAGCAGGAGGCCCTAATGAGCCTCAGATTTACTGCCTAAATTATTTATATTTAGTAAAACACAGAGTGAACAAGTTAATTGGCTGCAGTTTTTCCCTGTAGAGCTGGAAACCTCCACTTTGTGCTTCCACTCACTGGCCACTTTATTTGAAACACCTCCTTCACTGATGTGAAGTGTTTGTTCACTCCTCTATACCTGGTTTCTGACTGGAGTGATGATAATCAGGACATCTGAAGCCATGATCTCCAGAGTCCAGTCCAAGAACAGGAGAGCTGGACTCAGTCTGGAGATCATGACTCTCCATCACTCTGGTCATGGATGGTGTGCAGTGATTAAACATGGTCGGCTCATCTTCAGTCTGCATCTAACCTCCTGCCCCACCCCCTTATTTAACACTCCAGCCAATCAGAGACATCTGAAGAAGTTTGTTAGTCGGAGCAGGTGTTGCAGATTGTGGCTGGAAGGTGGATCTTCAAGAGTAGGATTGGTCTTCTCTGCTCTAAAGCGGTGGAATTTTGCACAGGGGCACTAATGGCTTTGGGAGATGCCCCTGTGATCAGAACGTTATGGGTCTGAATCCCAGGACTGCTAGTGACACCTCCAAGGTAACTTTTAGCTCTGTCCACACACACTGCTCCCCAGGTGCTGTGTTCCTGGCCACCCACCGCTTCACTTGGCGAATGGGTTAAATACTGAGAAAGAATTTCCCTCTGTTCAGACTGTGGGCTGTGGTGGGGGCACTTTACACCAAAACTGTTCTGATTATGTGCAATTTTGTTGTATTTTCAAGAAAAAATATTATTCCAGTAAAAATCCATCCCTGAAGACTACAACTAGAACACTAAATTAAATATAAACCATCTTCCTCAAATCGACTCATTCCACTGACAGACTCTTAAGAGTTAACTAATTAGAATAGTTTTAAATTATTATTATTATTACTACAGTTATTAACCAAACTAATATGATTATTGCTTTTTTCATGATGTAAAAGTGATCACCAGCATTTCTTTTCATAAATAATGTTTGTTTTGATAATTTGCCCAGTGGATCAAGAAACAAAAAAATCTTCACAGAGATCAGATTTTTCAGTACAATTGTAAAATTTTAACATCTCATGGCTGGACAGGTTTTAAAACTTTTCTTCAGGCGTGATGGACGAGCTGCAGGACGTGGAAGAGTTAAAGGTCAGCAGAGGTTGGTGAGGAGGCTGGGGGTCAGAAAATAAGAAACAGATGCTGAAGGTGGTTATGAGCATTGGGTTCTCTTGGATTTCTGGATGAATGAAGATGACGACAAGACCAGAACTGATTCAAAAATGAAATTTTATTCCAAATAAATAAGCAAAATATTTACAATACATCCATCCACCCTCATTCACCTCTAGCCTTAAACATTTAACACACATCCCTAAAGCCTGTGGAACACTGGGGTTGAAAAATCATGTTTTTTTTTAAAAACTCCTACATCCCAATAAGTGCCGAAGTATATGAGAATTAAGGCCTTTTTAAAATCCAAATTTCCAGTTGATTCACCAAACCATGATTTGAGGAGTGGACAGATTCATTTGAAAGTGCTGATTCATCTTGAACTGAATCGGTTGATATGATACATTTTTAATAATTTAATTGTAATATATTATGCACTTTTTGTGACTTGATTCAGATTAAAGATGAAAAGTACAATTCAATGAGTCTTTCTTAAAGAATCCGAATCAAGCGAGTTCAGACCTGTGAGGTTTTAAAAGTGAGGTTTTAAATTTGGCTTTAAGGGTTCATACATTCTCTCACTCAGCATCTCAGCCGCTTCACTTTTTCTTGATTTCTGATGCGAATACCCGTCACTGATGATGAAGAAAAGATGAACAGTGCATGACACTTCTGTAGATATTTCACCCCGTGCTACATAACATCTCTTTACAAAAAAAACCCAATAATTAATAGCAAGAAATGTTCTTATTGTCAGTAAAGTATGGGGACTGTTCCATGCAAAATGATTTTTCTGGCTTCAGTGCTGATTTACTGTTGTAAAAGGGCAGAACCTGAGCAGAGGGGAACTCCACCAAATATTACAAATTCCTCCATAATTCAGTGTTTGTAAACAACCTCATCCAGAATGTGTTTGGTGTGAATCAGTTCATGATTTCTTTACAGTGGAGGTGACAGGAACCAGATGTCTCTGATACAAATACAGCCGTTTTATTCATTTTTGACTCCCAGCGAAGCTCCATCTGCCTCTGAGTGTTTATATGGATGCTGCTGATGCTAAAATAATAGAGAATCAGAATTAAATCAATTTTCTTTGGGGACTATTTTGCCTCACAACACCCTGCATGTATCCCTCCACCATGAATGTTTTCATTTTTTGCCAAAAGCTTCTCAAAACACTGGTAGGACAATGTCTCAGGTGGTGCAACCATTTCATGGAATGACTTTCTTTTAGGGAGCTTTTAGAGGCAAACATTTGGTTCCATTCACCATCACTGTTCTATTCATTTGGTTCCATTCTGTTTACATCTTAAACACTTAAGTTTGAGGGAAATTTGAAAAATCAGTGGATTTCACCTTTAAACTGCAACATTGTTATAACTTGGATTAAAAAATATCCCAATTAGCGCTGCTTAAAATGTTTAAAACCATTTTAGTGTGTTAGCATAGCTGGAGTCAGTTCTAAAGGTAGTGAAACCATTATCCTTTCAGAGGAATCATACATAACAATATACAGTAGTTAATATACAAATATTTAACTGTTAATATTGTGTATTAGGACATTTGTGAAGGATGTGAATATTCTCCCTGTGTCTTCAATTTTGTGTCAGTTACAATAATAGCAAACTGTTTACATCTTTATACACATTTTGTGTTACACTCTACAGAAAGGCAGCATTCATAAAGCCACATAACACCTACATAAACCTTTATGACAACTGGCATTTATAAACAACCTATATAAACATGTATGTAACAATAACCTTGTTGGCATAAGGCCTTATAAATGGTGGTAACTTTACAGGCTCCTTGCTACACAACAGTGATATAACCATGACATAAACACATCATAGTAGAGGCCATATGCTGTCAAGGCAGGTTATGTTCATTAATACAACAGTGTCATGTCAGCATTGCTCTAATTGTTATGTTACACCCTACAATGTTTAATGTCATGCTTATGTCACATGCTTATGTCATATCAGATGCTTATGACACCCTTTAGCATATGCCATAACCAAGAATTTCACCCTGAAAACTGATATCTGTAGCAATATGCCCTTATAACAATTCTCTTGGACCCTGCCATATAACAGTGACATATCCATGCTATAAACATGTCATAGACCTGCCATAGACAATTACCAGTAATGGTAAAATAACAGTGGACCTAATCTGTCACATCATCTCACAAGAATATATGATGTTTTCCATGACATGGTTATGGTATGGTAATGTCATTGTTCTGACATGCTTATGGCATGTCATGTTATGGTTGTCATGGTTTTAACATTCATGTAGAAGACATTTTTATCCAAAATGACTTATAATTGAAGGAAAATTGTTAAGGCAAAGTTATGACAGGGCTATGACATGGTTATGTCATGGTTATTACATGGTTATGACATAATTAATTCAGTGTTACGCAGGAGGGTCAATAACAGTATATCAGACCATATTACATGTTAATAAGTGTTTGGGCTGAAACTGACCAAAACCTTGATGTTTGTAGTAATGTGCCTTTATAATGTAGGTTTTTTCATGTTGTCATAAAAGGCTTATATAGGTGTTACGTAGCCTTATGAATGTGAACCTTTAATAAAGTGGTCATTTAGTTTCTTTGTGGACGGAGTGTAAAGGCACTTTTCCACAAGTGTACAGGAACCGTGCTGTGCCTAAAGAATGATGCCTAACAAAACTTGCAGCATGTAAGTATCTCAGCCCGGATTCTTCCCACAATCGGACACTCGTCATCCTAAAACTACGACCATGGAGTCGAACCATGATGTTGTGGTCGTGTTTGACTTTTTAATTTTTGGGCTCACATTCTTTAGCTGTGTGGAGAAAACCTAACCCAGCTGACTTGTTATCGATGTCCTGGTTCCCCTTTGTGTTTATCACAGGGTTATAGATAAATTTGTTATTGTCTCCCACTGAATTGTATGTTCAGCACAGATAAAGTTTATACTTCGTCGACTTCCCAGTTGTTAGGTTGAATCTCCATTATGGTTTTGTTGTGCATACAACAACAATGGCCTCTTTTCATTTTGTGACATTTTAACCAATCAGAAATCACTGATGCAGTCAGCTTGGCTGCGTCCCACCTTTAGGCCTCCTGTTGAGCAGCATGGGTATGGGTTTGTAAGGAAAAACATTGTTTCATGGTACAACACGGTTCCTTATGCCAGTGGAAAAGTGCCAGTAAAACACTATAAAAGTGTGTTTTCAGCTACAGAGCAACACAATCGTACAAACACTCTCTGGCAGACTCAGTCTGGGGACACCCTGCCTGCCTTAATAACTGATTTTGATTAAATGAGACAAATATCTGGACATGTAGTTACTAATGAGGCAGCACTGGGTATTTTTAACATCACCACTCAGCTTCACATTTATCTGAGTCCTCCTTGATCTGAAAACCCACTTTAAAATAATTCTGGACAGTTTTTCCACCAACTTTTGGACTTATTCCCAAAGTGGGGCAGTCACTAATATGGTCGCTAATATATTATATTGTTTTCCTATTAATAAACCTCATTAGGCATCCATATGGTTAGTCATTGCAAAAAGTATGTGAAGGGTCCATATCCTGCATTTTCCTTGCATTTCCACTCATGAGACATTAGGGTGAGCTGTTTGACCAGCTTAATGTCAAACTGTACTGTGCAAAGTCTTGATCCCCCACTCACTTCTCCATATTTTACTTCCAGATCCAGACTTTCCTGATTTTTTTTAATGCAGTCTTGAGGAATTCCTGAAATACTTTCAAACATCTTCATTTTCAGTCCAGTCCCTGAACCTGACCAGTTTCAGAAGAATATTTTTTGTTAAGCCACGCAGTGACCTACGTTTTAATCAATCAAGCTGAATAAAACACATCTAACTTAATTCCTGAATCAGTGAATAAACAGGAGCAGATGATTACCGATGATCAGGCGGTGATCAGTATACTGGTGGTGCTGAGTGGTTGAAACCTTTATCTAGGCACCTTGTATCTTTAGGCACTTTGCAGCCTGTCACAGTAAAACACCTAATGTAAGACAGGTTTGGGCATAAAATTGTATTTTTATATCAACAAGATGATTCATACATGTTAAAAAATGTATTTCGATCTCATTGTGTTTCTGCAGTATTTTTGACTCAAAGCATAATAAGAGGAAATTAAGGAGGCATCAAGACTTTTGCACATTACTGTATGAATTCCGCCTTGAAAAACTAGATGTCCCCAGACTTTTGGTGGACAGTGAAGATGCAGTATTGGGTTCCTTCAGTGTGAAACCCCTCATATTTCAGTGGCTACAGCTTCACTGTAGCATATCTCAGGACTTTGGACCTCCATGTCCAGCTCTGTCCTGTTGTCCATCTCTGCGGTGAGTTCTCGCAGGATTTTCTCCAAATCCTGGTTCTTTCTGTACATCTGCAGGTAGTTGTACTGCAGTTGCTTCTGGTAGCGGATCACTTTGTCCTTCTCCTTGTTCCAGGTGTGTCTCTCCTGCTGGAAGCTGCTCACCAGCTTGCTCTTGGTCTCCTTCTCGTGCCTCAGCTGCCCCCTCATCCTCTCCACCTCCTTCTGAAGGGCCTCTGCATCTACTGACCTCTCCCTGGCCTCGCCAGATCTCTCCCTGACCCCAAACACCTCCACCTGGGCTCGGCTGATCTGCAGCTGAAGCTGCTGCTCCTCCAACTTGGCTCTGAGGCTCAGGAGCTGGATCTGCTCCTCCTTGGCCACAGAGAGCTCTTGCTTCATGCCCTTAATGTCCGTCTCCAGCCTGCCCACCTTCTCCCGCAGCAGGTCGGCCTCATTCTTCTTCCTCTGGAGCTCATTCTGACACACCTTGAAGAAAAGATGAGAAAGATCAGAGCTTTTCCAGACCATAAAGTTCATCTGCACAGTTGTTTTACTAAATACTGACTTTTACACACTTGTTTAGTACAGTATAGCTTATGTTTACATATATTTTGTACTGTAAAGCTAAAACGTAAATTTTTGGTAGGTAAAGATCACTTTTGCGCAATGTTCAGTTAACTTATGGACATATTTTGTAATATAAGGCCAAGCCTGACTACCTAACACTGATTAGATCAAAAGTATAAAAAAATTATCGCCATTTTGTTTGAGTGAACAAGAGATTTGTTCAAGTTCTGTAAACACTACATCATTTCTCTTATTTTCATTTAAAGAACAATATTTTTATTTTAGGAGAAATATTGTCAGCAGTTCTTAAAAACTAAGGCAAAGCTGTTCAGTTGCACCTATAGAAGATAACACCTGAGAACCTGAACACTGATGCAGTGGTCTCTTATTTTTTCCGGATATATATATATATATAATGTGTTTTGAATGGCTGCTGGTAATGGATTGTCTTGAAAGCTCACCTCTGCCTCAGTGCTGCGTGAGTGTAGAGCCTCCTCACACTCCCTGTTCTTTTGCTCCAGCTCCTCCAACCTGCTCCCTGCATCCCTCAGAGAGGCTTTCAGACTCACTATCTCGCTCAGCTTGTTCACCACGTCAGCCTGAGCATCCTTCAGCTGCTTCTTCAGCAGAGAAATCTCACCTGCCTTCTGACACACCTGCATACAAACACACTGGTTAGAAACAAACAACAATAACAAAGCTGGGGGCAGATATTTTCAGGGTTCATAATTTCACCCCTACGCGTCCTGTAGCATATTTCAATCTGTCAGAACAACCATATAGATCATATGTGTGTTACAGAACACTAAAATAGACATTTAGACATATGTCGCCCCCTACTCTTCATGTAGTGTACTGCAGTCTGTCAGACTGACAGCGTGACTCATGTAACTATAATAGAGCATAATCTAGCATGTTTTAAATGAAACCATAGACATTATATCGCACTTAATGCCTCCTGTAGTGAAATACATATCGCCCTCTATACTTCAGGTATTGTAGTACAATCTGTCAGAGTGAGCGTGATGATCATAAGACTATTAAAGAACACATTTTAAAGTAAATAATAGAAGTTATATCCCCACTAAACCTCCTGTAGTGTATTACAGTCTATCCGAATAACCAATCATATGAGCATGTTAGAGCAATAGATGTTGTATTGACCCCTACACCTCTGTCAGAATGACCGTGTGGATCATAGGAACACTTTTGTTTGTAAGTAAATGACTGAAATAAAATGACTTTATTTCATACTTCATGAGTCATTGACATTATACATCAAAATCATGATACATCAAAGCTCTACCGGCTCACCTCCCACTGGGTCTCCTCCAGTGTGGGTGCCAGCTGCGTCTGTTGGCTCCTGTAGTTCCTCAGCTGATTATCGGCTGCCTCTCGTTCCTGTGTTAGCTGGTACACTTGATCCTGCAGGCGCTCTTTATCCTGCTGGAGCTGGAGCACCTGCATCTGGAGGTGCTGCTGTGCCTTCAAAGCACGTTGGGAGGCCTATAGGTGGAGGACACACCACACCACTTTTAGCTTTACATGACTGAGCAATGGAGATGGTGCTAAACAGCTTGGTGGTTAAACCTGTCATTTTAGCTCTGGAGCCATGAGACTAAGCAACAGTGTTAGCATCATCACAAACACTGTGGAGGCATTCAGTCACCTCTAATAGATTCGGCTGTGTGGGTTTTTACACTCTACCACTCACTGTTATCAGTAATAATGGGCTGAAGTGTGTTAGCATGGGTAGTCACTATAGGCTGCTATTTTCGCTTGTTTTATACTGTTCTATTGTTTACACAAGCTTTACTGACTATATGGTCTATACTCGTGTTTGCACAATCATCTAATACATTGCACATTTTCTTCAAACATTGCACATTTTATTTGGCTTATATTTATCTGCAATGCACAGACAGCTGTCCACACACTCTGGACAGGTTATATCTCACTCTTATTTGATCTTTTGCACTGTAAGTGGCAGCATGTCGGGTGAAAGAGCAGCAAACTGTGTAGGCAAACACAGATTTTAGACTGTTTTTATTTGTTGAAACCAGATTTTTACTAATACACTCCAAGGGTTAAAGTTGAATGAGATGTTGGCATCTGACCTGTCGGAGTTTGGTGGAGCAGCGTTGCTTCAGCCCGGCCATCTCCTCCGCACAGTAGCGCTGTTTTTCTTCAAAAAACTGGCAGGCATCCGACTCCTTTTCCTCAAAGCAGGACTGAAGCTCTGCAAGCTCCGACTCACGTTCCAGAAGCTTCTTCTCCAGCTGCTGGATCAGGGATTCATCTGTGGTGATTGGAGAACGGACACCGCCTCCAGATTTGGTGGGGCTTGGATCTAGGGAATCTTCTGGCCCATCAGCAGCACCATCAGTGCTCAGAGTGACTGGTTCTGTCAAACCATCACTCAAAACACCAACAGATCTGGTGCTGGGCTTCATACCCCCATTATCTCCACTGATCCCATTGATCCTGTTATTATTACAGCCACCATCCGTCCATTTGTATCCAGAATTCCCACTGACTACTCCCACCTCCATCCCTGAGATTGGCGAGGAGCCTCCATAACGCCGCAGGTGACCAGTGGATGTGCTTAGATGTTCCGTGTGGCTGCTCCCGCTGGTGCTATGGGTCGGAAGACTGGACATGGAGTTCCTGCCTGAATCTGAAAGAGTTGCTGAGTTGTTCTCCTGCTTTAGATCCTGTAGATCTTTGGGCCGGTCGATCGGGCTGAGCCTCGACCCTAGGATGGTGCTCAGGTTGTTGTGGGTCTCCACCGAAGAGCTGCTGCTTCGGGGTAGAACTGCCTTGAAGGTTGTCGGACAGATTAAGGACTTTTCTGCACCCTGGTTAAAAAGAGCAGAAGAGATGTCAGGAGAGTTTACTTGGTAAGTGATTGTTTATATGATTGCCCGATTTAAGCCCCACCTACAAATGTCATCTGCCAATCAAAAAACCTCACTCTAGTACTTCTGGAAGTTCTAGATACCTGCGAGTTGTACATATATCTCTGACTGTAGAGTGGTAGTGTATTTTCGATTCAGACAATTCTAGATAGTTCACTGATAGAATAGATGTAGTGAGTTCTGGATACACCCCTGAGTGTGGAGCACTAGTGTAAGCAGGCTTCAGTTTCTTCTAGAGTTATCACTTTCTATACAGCTGTTGAGCAAGCAGAATGTGTTCAGTTATAGAGACATCACTGACGGTAGTGCCGTAGTATATGCAGGTTTCATTCAGTTTTATATATTTACATTCATGGCACTTATCATGCGCTTTACTCCAAAGTAACTTTCATTCCCTAACTACAGGGGGAGTCTCCCTGGAGCAGCTTGGGTTTAAGGGTCTTGCTCTGGGACCCAGTGGTGGTATATTAAAGGTAACATTTGAACCCATGATCTCTTTGTCCAGAGGCAAGTATCCTACCCACTAGGCCACCTTTACCCCTAGAAACATTTCTATATATGCTGCTGCTGTTTTTAGTCATACTGTGTTGTTTGTTCATTTTAGCAACATTTGCTTACGTTAGCAGAACCTGAAAATGATCTATTTGCACAGCATTCTTCTCTCTCTCTCTCTCTCTCTCCATCACTGCCCCCCTCCCACCAACTCCTCCACCTGCTCGGCTCTTTCTGGGAGGAGGCAGGTATTAATATTAGCAGCATTTTGCTAACTCAGCGTTCCAGAGCCGTGACTCCATGCCTGAGGAATCTGGTTCTCCGCACTCAGCCCAGGTTTGATAATGGGGCCTATTGAGGGAGAGGAATTGCTGGAGTGAACCTCTCAGAAGATCAAGGCATTCCGACCTCGTCAGGCTGGAGCCTCAATTAAGCAGAGCAGACTCCGCTAAGCCCTGGACTGAAGGCGGTGCAGTGGTGGCTTATACAATAATTTCCACCCTCTTCATTTGCATAGTTCCTCACAAATCATTTACAGGATTCAAATGATTAACAAATGATGTGGTGAACCTGAACCTTCGCCACTTTTGGGTCCAGATTACCTTCGGTTTTGGGCTCTGTTCCTACAGATATTGCGCAAAAGTACAGTACCATCTGACTGGCGATGTTTTAAATTTTCAGCTTGATAAACAATGCAGTCAATGTATGTGGAACACAAAGGAACACTATCAGTCATGGATTAGCCTCTTCAAAACCATGAGGGGCAGCTGAGGTACCCTTGAGCAATGTACCGTCTCTACACACTGCTCGCTGAGCACCCCCCATTGGTGGCTGCCCACTGTGGATGGGTTAAAGTAGAGAAATAATTTTACACTGTTCACACTGTGTGCTCTGTTCAGGGTGTGTTCACATGTGACTTTAAGTGGGCACTTTACTTTTTTGAAACAGTGTGGGATCATCTTACTGAAAACAGAACAAAAGATAACCGACATCTAAAGAAAAGCTTTGGAATGTCCATCAAGAAGCCTGGATAACTGTTCCTGAAGACAGAAATTACAGGAAAAATTGGAATTTAGGCTGGAACAGTGGCTATAATGGTGGTCAGTAGAATTACTGACATTAAAGAGAACAAATTCTCATTGTGTTTATACCGTATTTTCATTTATG
>JBBPCW010000122.1:6494-21569 GCA_037974425.1 Phenacogrammus interruptus
TGTATGTGTGTGTGTGTGTGTGTGTGTGTGTGTGTGTGTGTGAGAGAGAGAGAGAGAGAGAGACAGACAGACTGACTGAGAGAGAGATTGTGTGTGTGTGTGTGAGATGTTGTGTTGTGTGTGTGTGTGTGTGTGTGTGTGGTGTGTCAGACACAGTAAAGGTCTGATCAGATGTAGCCTCCTGAGTTGGGTCTGGTGTCTGTATTTATTGTGCAGGTACAGGAGCCTGTTAGTCTGAGTAAAGCAGCACCTGGAGAAATAAAGTGCACTTCTGAACTCCAGAAGCTGCTGAGATGCTGAGCTCCTCCACAGAGCCACAGAATAACTTTAAACCACATCCAGCATCAGTCTTTTGGTCAAAAGGTAAAGCCGTCCAGGAGCTGAAGCATGGCAGATGCTGTGGCTCTGTGGAGGAGCTCAGCGCTCCAGCAGCTTCTGGATCATCTGACACTCGACCCTGGAGTTCAGTAGTTATCTTCACTTCTACAGGTGCTGCTGTTATCAGATTATTCAGATGCATTTGTATACTTTCAAACTTTTTTCTGTCATACAATGCTTTTGATTGGTCTTTCTTGAGATCCTGTTCTCTCTAAAGGTTTTCTTGGTCCTCCAGACCCCAACTTGACATTCACCACTGATGTTAACAAATTCTTTAATTACATTCTGAACATTACGGATGAGGAAATGACAACCTGAGCACACTTTACCTTCTCACAGTTCTGTTTTTGTGGGCATCAGTTTTCTTATTTAGTGCCAGGCAGCTGATTAGAGGAGCCCTCAGTTGGTCTTTACTACTGGCAGCAACTGGCATTTCCTAGTAGCTTGTTAACAGACCATATCCCTAACCTGCCATTTATGGCCTTAAAAGTTATCTAATGTACACAAATCTATACGTTCAGCAACATTGGATATAAGATTTCATGAAAATAACAGACAAAAATGTTTGAATCCTGCCTTGTTTTCTGAAAATTATCCTACAATCACATATATAATATACATTTAAATATGAGTTTTACAGCTGTTTTGTGCACATAAAGTGCACATAAAGCTTTGTAAAATGTCTATAAACCTTCAAACCACTGACATTTCGCTGTATTTCTTTTTTCTTCAGGACTGAGATGGAGTCCCTGGTGCACTACAGCAGCCCCGCCCATGCCATCTCCCTGCTGGGGGTCCTAAATGAACAGCGCTTGAGGGGGCATCTCTGTGACGTTGTTCTGGCGGTCGGAGAGAACCGCTATCAGGCCCACAGAAGCGTGCTAGCGGCCAGCAGTGAGTATTTCCAGTCTCTGTTCTCCAGAAGAGATGCGGAGAGCCGTGGCGTGATCCACCTCGACTTCTGTGAGCCTGATGCCTTCGAAATCGTGCTGAACTACATCTACTCCTCGTCCCTTTTTGTTGAAAAATGCAGCCTGGCCGTCGTTCAGGAGCTTGGGTACAGCTTGGGCATTCCCTTCCTGACCAACATCATGTCCACGAGGCCACAGGTGTCTTATTGCGTTTCAAGAAAGAGGCTGTCCCTCTCCGAGGAGGACGACAGCACCTATCAGAAGAGGAGTGTGATCGTACGCCAAAGTGGGATGGATGCCGCTCACAGAGGAAGCTGCTCAAATCTGCAGGGAAAGGCACCAAAACACACAGACGCGACCTCAAGCGAGACTTCGCCTGCTCAAGCTTTCCGAGACCAGGCTCGCCTTTCCTCAGGAGACCTCAAACCAAACGAAATGGGGACGTCTGGAAGAATCAATGCGAAGACACTGGCTGAAGATGTTGACAGCAAACCTATCCTTTCCTCCCTTCCGTCCATCCTCAAAGGCCAAGAGTACAGGTCGTCCTCTGGAAGGCCGCAGTTGACCTCCTCTGTGTCATTTAGTGAATCTGTGCAGCATGCCGGCTTGCACTCGGATCAAAACGATGACAAAATGGGAGCGGAACAGATGGACCCGATGTACGATTCGAAGCCAGTTTCTGTAAACCAGCAGGGACCACATCACCAAACCATAGACAGAAGTGGGCCACTAATCAAAAGCCTGCTGCGGAGATCCCTGTCCATGGACAGCCCGGTTCCCGTTTTCTCCCCGGTTCTGGAGCTGAAAGACTCGCAAAGCCGAGAGCAGTCCGTTGTAAAATTATCAGCGACCAAAACGTCAGGATCGTCACCAGAAAGCAGGTCTCAGAAGTCCAACCACATTCCGCCCCTCGTTCTCAGGTCCAAACAGCATGATGTGGTCGACAAGGAAGGCACTCAGGGAGGAGAGGTGAAAGTCAAAACGGAGCCCAGCAGCCCTCTGGCTGACCCCTCAGAGATCATCCGGATCACCGTAGGGGACAATCTACCGGTCAGCTTCAAAGATTTTCAGACTAATTTTGACGAAGGCCCTAGATACTTCAGTCCTTCTGTGAAAAGGAAGATAAAGCTGGATAGTAGCTCAAACCTATTCAAGAGATCCAGGGTTTTAAATGAACACCAGCTTATTCATGAGGACGGCACATCTGACGGTACGCCTCACAACTCCATCGTGGAAGACGGCAGTCAAGAACCCGGAGAGCTGAGGCCGAGCAAGATGTTCAAATGCTGGAGCTGCCTGAAGGTGTTCAGGTCGAATGCGGGCCTCTATCGGCACGTGAACATGTACCACAACCCGGAGAAGCCATACGCGTGTGACATTTGCCACAAGCGCTTCCACACCAACTTCAAAGTGTGGACGCACTGCCAAACACAGCACGGCGTTGTCCAGAACCCTGCACCCTCCACCAGCTCCTACTCCGTGCTGGACGAAAAGTTCCAGAGGAAACTTATAGACATTGTGCGGGAGCGAGAGATCAAGAAAGCCCTGATTATGAAGCTCAGGAGAAACAAGCAAGGCCTCCAGGCTCAACCGTTTGCCAAGAAAAACCGTAGATCCAGGTCTTATGGGTGTCCCTATTGCGGGAAAATGTTCTTTTTCCTGTCGCATTTTAAACTCCATATGAAAGTGCACAGTGCCGAGAGAGCCAGCGTTGACGAGTCAGAAGATGGTGGTCTACACGAGAGGCAGGAACAAACTGGACACGTCAAGGAGAACCAAGACAAGGATGTGTTTCCCTGTAGACTGTGCAACGAAAAGCTGGCCTCTTTCCTTGAGCTGGAAGTTCACGAGAGAGCTTGCAGGTATGCCACAGTCTGCCCTTACTGTGGCCTCAGGTTCTCCAGCACCCTGGTAAAGAAGGACCACGAGGTCCACTGCAAGTATAAAAAGCTGACTTGTCTGGAGTGCATGCGCACGTTCAAGTCATCCTTCAGCATATGGCGGCACCAGGTGGAGGTTCACAACCAAAACATGATGACTGTAAGGGAGCAGCTGGCTCAAGGCCACCAGGACGCTCACCGGGAGGCTGCGAATGTTCTCAGAGCTGTACCACCTTCGATAGAACGAGCTGACCTGAGCAACAGAGAGGAAGCAGGTTACAGCGACTCCTCGGCCCCAGCCACCTTCGACTCCGAGGATTCTTCATCGTATGCTCCGGAGGATTTGAGTTCAGGTCAGGGCGAGCTGAGGGTGAAAGAGGAGCCGCAGGAAGTGGATGTGACAGACAGGGATCAATCCACTGGTGAACCCGTGGCCTTAGAAGAAGCAGGCGTTTGGCCGTGCGAAAAGTGTGGGAAGCTCTTCAGTTCCAGCAAAGACCTTGAACGACACCAGGAGCTCCTCTGCCACATCAAGCCCTTCATCTGCCACATCTGCCACAAGGCATTCCGGACCAACTTCCGCCTCTGGAGCCACTACCAGTCCCACATGTCGTCCTCTGAAGATGGCGGGACCAAGCAGGTGGACAGACAGCCGTCCACTCCCTCCTCTCCGTCTCCACCTCTGACCATCTCTGTCCAAGAACCTCCCGCTGCGGGAGCATCCTCACCAAAAGTGACCCCTTCTGCAGTGACCAGCTCAGAGGAGGAGTCCCGTCGGTCCAGGTCTCCACTTTCAAAACCTACGAGGCCGGAAAAGTCGGAGAACGGAGACGGGGAACGCGCTCTGGGCCGCTCTGATAGCATAGACAAGCCGGTAGCTTCTCAGGAACCAGACACCTTCTTCTATCATGCCCCTACTCTCTCGGCCCTTACATTCAAGAGGCAGTACATGTGCAAGCTGTGCCACAGGACCTTTAAAACCGCCTTCAGTCTGTGGAGTCACGAGCAGAGCCACAGTCACCTGTGAGGCTACGGGTCCTTCACTAACGATGGAGGTGTTATTCTGAAAGGTAGCTCACAATGCTGGGAGGGGGTTCCACAAAGCGGGATTTCCAGGTTTCCTGGTTGGTTAAGCAGGTGAGGATTGTCCAGCAGGACTGGCCTTGACTGCTCCTCCTGTTGTACAGACTTGATTTTTGACTTTAGTTATCATAAATAAATCCTGCTTTGTGGAATCTGACCTCTATTATGGACTGAGGTCTGATCCCTGACTCAATTCTGATTTGTTGGCACTCCTTTATCTCAAAATTGTTCAGTTCAGCCCAGATGCTACGTCAGAATATGACCTGGCCATAAACGCCTGTAACAGTGAACTGCGAGACCTCAGTATAAATTAGGCAGTCCACTTTGTTTATACATAAGTGCAAATACAAATGACCCTTTCTCAGTTACTGAGACATCAACAGCTGATTGGTGAGACACGTGTACAGAGACTTAATCCTCCTTTGCCTCCTTTACGTTAGAGACTTGCTGTCGGATTTCCCAAAACGTGCTCTACTATACAGGTCTGCTTAAGAACCTGCAATAACTCTCTGTTCGAAGTGCTTTGCATAGGATGTGCAGGAGTTTTAGTGGCCTTTACCTTCCTTCTGTTCATTCGCACTTTTATTCTGTAATCTTTCTTCGTTGCTCTCATCAGTAAAAGCACATAAGATCCAAATGATTACTCTGACGTGGCAGAACTCAGACGGGCGAGTCAGCTCAAATTAAGGAGGTTTTTTCATTTGGGTTAATGTAGTATATTTATTATTTTGTATATTTCTGAAATCCTCAATTCTCGGTTCATCCGAAGAGACAAAAACTAAACTAAAGACACAGAAATGATCTGTGCTTTTGTTCCGACGTAATTTTATTTTTTCCACACAAAAAAAATGACGTGATTTAGGTTTCTGTACGTCACGCCCGAAAATTACACCAACGTTATGGAACCCAGGATGTAAAATCACTCCCCAACATGAAGTTTTCATAAAGTGAACTAAAGGCTTCTGTGGTGCAAGGGATTAAGAAAAAATAAAAACATTTATACAGCAAACCTGTATTTGTACACATTTACAGATGTAACCAAAATCTATATTCATTATGATGGAGTTTCTTGTTAGGAAGTCTTTATTTTTTCTGCTTTTTTTGCTGTTGATTTACTATAAAAGTTGTGCTCTTGGACACTTTATAGACTTTCTTAGTTTGTGGATTATTCAGTGATTGTATTGAACAAATAGAAGACTTTATATGTACAAAAGGCAGGTAGGGAGTGATGTTCTGTAAACTGCGTTGTGAGGTGCAGTGTTACATGATTCCCTCATCAGCGTTTGTGCGGGACGTGCAGTATATCTGTGGGAGCTTTCTTCTCGTTATTAACGTTATTAGAGTTTGAGTGAGCCTTAGGACGTTTACTCTATCGGTACTGTATCAGTACTTCAGCCGCACTGTAGTGTAAGGGTTCCTTACTAAAGTAATACAGTACTTAATCCAGTCATGATGCAACTAGATGGTGAACTACGTGGTTTTGGGTTTCTTATATGCAGTACCTCATTTACGCCTCATTTACCTGAGTTATCAAAACTATCAAGCACAAAAGGGGGTTAACTTAATGTTGTTTATTTTTCCAGGGGTTTCCCCAAAATAAAGGAACTCTCTCACTTTTTTCAACCCGATCTCTGTCTCAAAGGAACAAAATACCCCGCGACTCTTCATCAGCGGGAAGGTGTTCGGGTGAATACCCATGGGCTTCAGTGGAGAGCATGTGCAGTCAGCTTTTCTTGTTTAGTGCAGGAATACGTGCAAAAAGTTACTGTCTGGGACATCAGACTGTACAGGGGGTCCTCGAGTAAGGTGCAAGTCGGGACTACAATACATTTGGTGTAAGTCGGAACTATAATACATTTGGTGCAAGTCAGAACTTGCACTTGTACCAAACTGATTATAGTTCCGAATTACAATTTGGTGCAAGTCAGAACTATGATCAGTTTGGTGCAAGTCGGAACTATAATAAATTTGGTGTAAGCCGGGACTATAATAAATGATCTATAATAACACAGCTGTAAAAATCATAAAAACACAACCAGGCCACAGATAAAGGAAAAGGAAAGCAGTCGGCGTATTCTTCCACCAACTAATTCGCCCACGTAGTCCGTGAGTACAAGGCTAACGGTGTAACCCAAGTGGGATTGAGTGACGTAAAACACGAAACGTATGTCGAGATGGCTGTAACTCGAGGAGCCCCCTGTAGATCACGTTGAAAAACCTTTGGAGTTTCCCTTTGAACAGGAGTCTAAAATTTTCCAGCCCATTTCCTCTGTATGGCGCTTAAACTGAAACAGTTACTCCTGAAGTGCTGCTTGCTTCTGCCAGGTATCAGCTGCGTGACGTCGCTCAGTTAGAATGCTGTTGTTGCTCGGACGGTCTGTGGACGTTAGTTGAGAGCCGTTTCGGAAGACGATGGAACGGTTGAGTCTGTTAAGATCTTCGCACGCGTTTTAGGGAAACAGTGATTAAGGTCTGTGAAGTGGCTCGTGATTTAATTTCCTCTTTATTGCTGCGATCAGCTGCTTGTGATTTTGTTGGAATATAACACATGCTTCTCCATCTAAAGTACTCAAAGATTGTATGACCTTGAATGAGACGATTTAAAAATATTAATTACGACGTTTAAGGAAGCGTTTGTATGTTCTTTGTTGACTTTTGTACCAATATTTTCTCTCTCTGATGAAAAAAAGGTATATCTTTTTTGGGTATTTCTGTGGTATCCCTGCAATAACTAATATTTGTAATGACATGACTTGTTCTTAATCTAACGTGGCTTTAAAAACTGCATCAGTTTTTGTGTTTAGTGCTTCTTTTCTACTGTTTCACTGCTTGCTTTCTGGAATAAAGGTTGGCCCTTTTCAACAGACTTCCTCTCTCTGATTCAGTACCATGTCATTACTGTCCGCCTGGTGTTTCTTCTAAAGTCATATTATGCACTATATGCCAGACTTTCTATTGTTGATAATCTAGCGTGTTTCATATATGCAAAACTATACAGTTTAAATCAGCCAGCATGTTTTATATAATAGATTTTAGATCAGTTATTATGCTTCATAATGTATAAACTACATACTATATGAAGCATAACTAATCTAAAATGTAAAGTTTATATTGTATGAAGCATAATAACTCATCTAAAATGTAAAGTTTGTACTGTATGAAGCATAATAACTCATCTAAAATGTAAAGTTTATACTGTATGAAGCAAAACTCATCTAAAATGTAAAGTTTATATTGTATGAAGCATAATAACTCATCTAAAATGTAAAGTTTATACTGTATGAAGCATAATAACTCATCTAAAATGTAAAGTTTATACTGTATGAAGCAAAACTCATCTAAAATGTAAAGTTTATATTGTATGAAGCATAATAACTCATCTAAAATGTAAAGTTTATACTGTATGAAGCATAACTCATCTAAAATGTAAAGTTTATATTGTATGAAGCATAATAACTCATCTAAAATGTAAAGTTTATACTGTAAGAAGCATCATTAGATGACTCATTATGCTTCATAAAGTAAACTTTATATTTTAGATGAATTTTGCTTCATAATGTATGAACTACATACTGTATTAAGCATAATCTAAAATGTAAAGTTTGTACTGTATGAAGCATCATCAGATGAGTTATGCTTCATACATTATAAACTACAAACTGCAATCTGTATGAAGCATAATGGATCTAAAATATTTATACTGTATGAAGCATAATAATTCAACTAAAATGTAAAATGTATCTTGTATGAAGCTTCATTAGATTAATTATGCTTCATACAGTATAAACTTTGAATATAATTAATATTATACAGTGTACACCAAGTAATATTTTACGTGTTAGTATTTTACGTTAGTATTTTACATTAGTATTTTACGTGTTAGTATTTTACGTTAGTATTTTACGTGTTAGTATTCATGAAGTAGAATGTGTTGCCTGCGGGTGAAGAACTGGAAATGAGTCACTCCACAAGACCAAGGTCAGTTTCTGAATCATCACGTTTGCCAGCGTTAAATGGAAAAAGAAGCTCACAGGAGTGGAGGCACGGATGTAGCCTTGCGTTTTTCTATGGATTCCTTTAGCAGATTAAAATGTTTTTATTCCAATTCTGCCAGTTCATTTCCTTCGGACACACCGGCGACTCAAACATGACAATGGTGCATGAAAGTTGCGTGACGACATTGAATAAATCCAATATTTACAGGATGGTTTTAAGGTGATTCACTTTAATTCTCCAAAAGAAAAGTCATGCATTATTACAATGTACAAATGACTGATAAGGTTTTATATGCAGGTTTCCACCGTTTACTGTACATGGGAAAAGCCAGAGCTTGATTCTAGTCCTGCTGTTTAAACAGTGAGGGACTAACTCACAAATTACAGCTGCACAATATATTTGCGATCTATTGCAACATTAGTTTGCTGTACCGATAACACTGAAGGCCACAAAACGTCCTCAAACCAATCACAGTGTTTAATACTGTGTCCTGACCAATCACGGCTCCAGATAGGTTTCTGTGGGTGTTTTCATTGGGTTTGTATTCGAGTAATTCAACTAAAGCCAATTATTCTGTAACCCAATTTAGGAGCGTTCCACATTATTAAAAATGCTCCATGTAAACACAAGGCGATCGTAATTCTAGTATCCTGCCCATGTCATGCAGCCCATATCCAAAAAGTAGTGTTTGTTACAGACACCAGCATTTCCAAACAGAAGCAGAAATGAGAAAGAGGCCATATTTACACAAGAGAGATGATAAGTCAGAGACGAAAATGATCTGTTAAACTCTCTCTAATCAAAACGTTTATCTACATCACACTGTGGGACCTGATTACGGTCAGAGATAAAATAAATTTTGGAATAAATATAGAGTAATATATGGTTTGGAGAAAGCTCAGACTTACCAGTCGTACCCTAAACATGTTTGATCAGTGAAGAGAAGTGTCTGAAGTTTGTTTTCTTTTTCAGTACAGTGCTGGAACTAGAACTATAATGTAGCTAAAATGTATAGAAGCCGGTCGCCAAAAATCTTTAAAGTCTGTAAGAGATCACAGAGTTAGTGCTTTGATAATTGGTGGGGTTTCAGGTTCCATTACTTGTGAGCTACATTAGACTTGAAACTATAGAAGCAAGACTTCAGATCCTCAATAGGCCTGGACTGGTCGAGTGTGTTTGGGGTGAAATGGAAAAAAAAGTGTGATTTTTCACCAAGTTGTTCTGAAAAACACACCCAAACGTAATAAAACCTCTCACAAAGCTAAAGTGTCTTTGATCAGCCGCCGCATCGTGGTGCTCACAGACGTCCCGAGCGAATCTGTGATCTGGTACGTGATTTTGTACAGATAAGGCTGGACATCCTTCAGACTGGTGTCGAAGACGTTGTCCACCTCGGACTGGGTGGGCATCTTCGGCAGGTACTCGTGCCGGTTGATGACCTCCACGATGTTGATGACTTTCTCGCCCAGCTTCTCGCCCACTTTCTCTCGGCAAATCTGTCGCTCCTGCTCGTTCGCCAAGTTCACGACGTTGACCTTTATGGTCCACACCTCCCAGGGGATGCACTCATCAGAAAAGGGCCAGCGGGATTTCTTCTTCTGGTAGAACTCGAGAGAGATTTGGCCCATTCCATCACTCCCAGAGTTATTAAGGGCGTCCTACCGAGGAAAAAACAGTTAACGGTTATCAATATGCAAAATGTTTCAGTGCTCATGCCAGTATACAATATATATAGACACACACTGTATATGGACAAAAGTATTAGGACACCTGTCCACTACACCAACACAGGCTTTAATGACATTCCTATCTAATCCATAGACTTTAACATGTTGTCCCCTTTGCACAATAACAGCTTCCACTCTTCTTGGAAGACTTTCCACCAGATTCTGGAGTTTCTGTGGGAATCTGTCTCCATTCATTCTGTAGCATTTATGAGGTCAGACACTGATGTTGGAGGAGAAGGTCTGGATCACAGTCTCTGTTCCAGTTCATCCCAAAGGTGCTGGATGGGGTTGAGGTCAGTGGCCAGTCAAGTTCTTTCACATCGAGCTCCTCCAGCATGTCTTTATGGAGCTCGCTTTGTGCTCTAGGACACAGTCCTGCTGGAATAGAAAAGGTTCTTCCCCAAACTCGGGCCACAGAGTTGGAAGCATGGTGCTGTCCAACATGTCTTGGTCTGCTGAAGCATTAAAATGGAAGTAAGGGGTCTTGTCACTAAACGACAGAAAACAGGTGTGTCCCAATACTTTTGCTCATGGAGCGTATGTGTGTATATATTAGTCAACGGAAGCAGACATAGTAGTGCAAATAGTAAATAGAACCACAAAACCTTGAACTCCGCCACTGCTTTCCTGATGACCCGGTCAAGCTCGTCTGAGGAGACCCGGACGAAGGTGAAGTCGATGAAGTCGCAGTCGGAGTCCTGCGTTCCGACCGTGCCGATGGAGTAGGTCCCCTCCTTCTTATAGTGGAACTTCCCGGAGCTGCGGTGCAGCAGGATGGTGTGGAGCAGAGCCAGCAGGGCCTCATCCACCTGACGGGCCTCCACGGACACCTCCAGCACCTCAGAGCGGCAGTTCATCCTCACAGGCACCAAATAAACACCTTCTGGAGGAGTTTGCACCAGAACCACCACTCCTCTGTTTACCTGGAGGGGGGGTTAGAGAAAGAGAGTCCCTACACTAAGAGCTCCAGGCTGGCAACAGCTGTCATCTCCACTGCTGTTTACAGCACAAAAACACCCCAAAACTGCTAAAAAATACTCTTCTTCCACTCGAAACCCAATAATAAAAGGTGATAAGACTTTCTTAAACTCGAATCTACCCGGACCTCCTATTCTAGTGTCTTTAAGTTCTTTTAACCCGGGTTTGACACGTATTTCTCCTCTTCACGCTTGTAAACAAACCTGGCCGGATGGCGCGGCAGGAGGGACATCTCGGTAAAACGCGTTTCGAAAACCAGTGTAAGATTTTACTTTTATTTTAAACTAAGTCTCTAATGTTTTAGAAATTTAGATGCGAAAAACTGTATTTTTATGTAGGTATTTGTAGCTGTCTACAAATGACTGGTGAGTTTGTTTGGTGGCTCTTATTATGGAAGATCAGGCTGACATGTGGAGTGAAGTGTGGCTGGAGGTGGTGCTCGAAGATCAGATCTGAAGTTTTAGAGCGACAGAAAAACTTAAATCAGGATTTCAGTCCTGCTGTTTGAGTTTTGTCGCTCGGATGTGACAGTTAATATGAAAAGATGTGATTCTCCACTAAAATTAATTTATTTCATGTTATATCTTAAACGTCTGAGAAGATCAGCCCCGCAGAAGCCTGCAGAAATGCAGAGAACCGTGTCAAGCTCTCCTCTGGCTCCTTCTGTGAAGGTGAAATTAATCCAGTTTGGCTTCCACACGGCTGCAGATTTGGACGATCTTCATCCAGCTCAACTATGCAAAGGTATCCGCATCAAATCGGGTGCATTTTATAACGATTCCATCTCTATATGACGTACTATTTTGGCGCTAGTTCGTTTTTGATGTTCCGTTCGTTTCGTTCGAACTTTTTTTTAAAATTTGTAGTTTTTAACAAGACACATTCAGCACAGTTAGATGTGAGCGGCTGTAGCGAAAAACTACAATTCCCATGATGCTCGGCGACACGAGCAACACGGATCAAGGCAGTGTTTTTATAACTCAGAGATAAAGCTTGAACAATCGATAATATACTTAAAAAAGATGACTGATTTTCAGTTTATTGAAATTTATCTTTACATTTGGTGCCTATTTTTTGCCATGTTTGACAGTTGCTAAAGAATATTAGAAATATATATTTAAAAAAGTTTCCAAACACGACCAATCTGCTTACCAATATGTTATATGTACTTATTAAAAAAAAATATCTAAAGACACTGATAGAATACATATAAAAACATGCGTATCCAAACTCACCACTGGGTTGTAAATAGTCCCGATTGAATTGCATTCATGGTAGAATTTTGCACGTGTTATTAATGTCCCAACCTTACTAATACCTTTCATACGCCTTTATATCTTTTAAAGATATTAAACTACAGGACTATTCCAAGGCCATTTACTTGAAAAGCATAATTACAGGTCAAGAGCAAATACATTACAGCCAGGATTTGTAATTCAGTGATTATTTAGCTTATTATTGTACCACTGACACCAGTATAATAGCATTAGTACTATAAATGTGTTGAAAATAAATAATATTTATTATTTATCTTGTCATTGTCTGAGTCGAATCAGCTGAGAAGGTTTAAACCAAAATCAATGTTGAATAATTCAAAGGCTACTTACTCACAGAACATAACTGTATCTATATTATATAAGATTAATGATTACAATTTAACCTCAGTCCATAATGAACGCGTTATTTTCTGCAGAAACTGGTCTAACAGAGGACGAGGCTGTGGAGGTGTTGCAGACGTTGCGAGATGGTTCCCAGTCCAACCAGCAGGGAGCAGCAACGGAGAGCCTATCAGGACTGGACCTCCTGCACCAGGAGCAGAATCAGGGCAGCATAGTGACATTCTGCTCTGAACTAGACGCGGCTCTCGGAGGGGGGGTTCCAGTGGGAAAAACCACGGAGATATGTGGCGCCCCAGGCATCGGAAAGACCCAGCTGTGGTAAGACTTAATTTAAAAACTCACTGGCCACTTTATTAGAAACACCTTCCTCAGCAGCCACTTTGAGATCCACCTCCTTTAAAGCTCCACTGTTCAGTTACAGAACATTCTCCATCTGTCACTGCACAGTTCATCGGTCGCCTCCTGCAGGACCACTGTTGTCCAGACGTCATTCAGGTGGTGGACGGTTCTCAGCACAGAAGCGACTCTGTGCGGGTGGTGCTGGTCCACGTGTATTAGACGCAGTGGTGGTGCTGCTGGGGTTCCACCGGCTGAGAGCAGAAATACTCCCCTGTAGTCAGACTGACCAGAGGACAACTCACACAAGCTGTGTAGTAACAGATGCACCACTGTCTCTAACTACACCTAGGAGGAGGAACAAGAGAGGGGTTTCTGATAAAGTGGCCAGAGTGTTGAGTGTCATCCCAGGGACTGGCCTGTCCTAGATCATGTGTAGCCCAGTTTAAAGCTGGTGGTGTTGAACGTGTTCTGTGTTGGTTGTGTCCTCATTCAGCATCCAGCTGGCTGTAGATGTGCAGATCCCAGTGTGTTTCGGAGGTTTGGGTGGAAAAGCTGTATTTATCGACACAGAGGGCAGTTTTGTGGTCCAGCGGATGGTGGACATGGCCCGAGCTGCAGTGGAGCACTGTACTATATTGGCAGAGGATGAAGGTACAAATTATTAACCCTTAAAGCCAGAACCCGCTTCTTCAGATAGCGTGATTCCTCAGGGCTGCTGTTGTGGAATTTAAGTAATAACATAATGAACCTGGTAAAAACAACCTGGTGTAGTTTAAATCTGTACACTGGCAGGAGACAAAACATCAAGTTCGTGGATACTTTGTCATCAGCATCTCCACAGACCACGGTGCAACACATAGAAACACTCAACAGAGTGCAGGACACAGCAGAGACAACAGACAAATAATAAATAGACCACTGTAGCGATGGTATATGTAACAGTATAGTGTAGACACTACAGAAATCTTCCAAAATGATTAGTGCTGCACCATTAGTATGGTTTTTAAACAGTTACTGCATTGATCAAATGGCAAGTTTCACAGCTTCCATCTCAGTGACTGATTCAGAACCTGATTTAAAAGCGTTCTATTCATGTTCGTCCTCAGAGCAGCACAAAGCGCTGGAGGAATTCACCATGGAGAAGATTCTCTCCGGCACTTTTCTCATTCGTTGTCATGGTTACATAGAGCTATTGGCCGAGGCCTACCTCCTGCCTGACTTCCTGCTGAAGCACCCTGAGGTATGAATGTGTAGGAACAGCGCCACCCAGCGACAGTGGGCCTTAGGATAAAGCTGAGCCATACTGATACAGTGAGACACAAGATTACTGACCGTACTGCAGTACTGACCGTATCATCACACACTCAGTACTGACCGTATCCATCACACACTCAGTACTGACCGTATTCATCACACACTCAGTACTGACCGTATTCATCACACACTCAGTACTGACCGTATCCATTACACACTCAGTACTGATCGTATCCATCACACACTCAGTACTGACCGTATTCATCACACACTCAGTACTGACCGTATTCATCACACTCAGTACTGACCGTATTCATCACACACTCAGTACTGACCGTATTCATCACACACTCAGTACGAACCATATAATTACACACTCAGTACTGACCGTATTCATCACGCACTCAGTACTGACCGTATCCATCACACACTCAGTACTGACCATATCCATCACACACTCGGTACTGACCGTATCCATCACGCACTCAGTACTGACCATATCCATCACGCACTCAGTACTGACCGTACCATCACACACTCAGTACTGACCGTATCCATCACACACTCAGTACTGACCGTATCCATCACACACTCAGTACTGACCGTATCCATCACACACTGAGTACTGACCATATCATTAAACACTCAGTACTGACCGTATCCATCACACACTCAGTACTGACCGTATCATCACACTCAGTACTGACCGTATCCATCACACACTCGGTGCTGACCGTATCCATCACACTCAGTATTGACCGTATCCATCACACACTCAGTACTGACTGTATCATTACACACTCAGTACTGACCGTATCCATCACACACTCGTTACTGACCGTATCCATCACACACTCGTTACTGACCGTATCCATCACACACTCGTTACTGACCGTATCCATCACACACT
>JBBPCW010000127.1:0-12975 GCA_037974425.1 Phenacogrammus interruptus
AACTTTTGTAGGTTTTGCGCTTCAGCCCAAATGGCGGACAGTGGGTGTGGCCTATGGGAAATCGGAGATATACATTTGATGCAGGACCTCCCAGAGAATAAGCAGGTGAAAGAAATTTTTGATTATCTCTTATAGTGCCAGAGATGTGAGCACAAACGTACATGGGCCTGTTACAGCGCCACCTAGTGGTGCACATGTGCCATTTCGGGTATTCGTGATCTGACACGCAGACCTAAAGAGTCCCCCAAAGGGTTTCTACAAAACTTGTACGGTTTGGGCCCTGGCCGGACTTTTACATAGGGAAGAAAAAGAAAGAAAAAATAACAATTCTTACAGAAACAATAGGTTCCTACGCACTTCGTGCTTGGACCCTAATCAGTAGAAAAACAATAGGGTTCCTACGCACTTCGTGCTTGAACCCCTAATATTTCTTACAGAAACAATAGGTTTCTACGCACTTCGTGCTTGGACCCCTAATAACAATAAGGAAATCACATTGTATGATTTGTAAAGAATTTATTTGTATTGCACTGTTGCACATAAGAATTTGAACACCTGGCAAACAGCAAGAATTCTGGCTCTCAAAGAGTGGTTACTCTGCCTTTAAGAAGTCCACCTCTACCTAGTAATCCTAATTAGTAGCACCTGTCTGAGCTCATTAAAGACACCTGTCCATCCCATAGTCAGTCAGACTCCAACTACTACCATGGGCAAGACCAAAGAGCTGTCCAAAGACACCAGAAACAAAACTGTGGGCCTCCACAAGGCTGGAAAGGGGTACAGGGCAATTGCCAATCAGAAAGAGGCTAAAGACGACGGTCAGTCTCCCTTGGACTGGGGCTCCATGCAAGATCTCACCTCGTGGGATATCACTGATAAGAAAGGTGAGGAATCAGCCCAGAACTACATGGGAGGAGCTGGTCAATGACAAGAAGAGAGCTGGGACCATAGTTTCAAAGGTCACTGTCGGTAGAACACTACGCCGTCAGGGTTTCAAATCACGCATTGCACAGAAGGTTACTCTGCTCAAGTCATCACATGTCCAGCCCATCTGAAGTTTGCCAGTGACCATCTGGATGATCCAGAGGAGGCATGGGAGAAAGTCATGTGGTCAGATGAGACCAGAATATAACTTTTTGGTCTAAACGTCACTCGTCATGTTTGGAGGAAAAAGAAGGAGTTACATCCAAAGAACACCATCCCTACTGTGAAGCATGGGGGTGGAAACATCACGCTTTGGGGGGCTTTTCTGCGAAGGGGACAGGATGACTGCACTGTATTAAGGAGAGGATGAATGGGGCCATGCATTGTGAGATTTTGTGCAACAACTTCCTTCCCTCAATCAGAGGAAAACCAAGGAGTGGCTCTGTAAGAAGCATATCAAGGTTCTGGAGTGGTCTAGCCAGTCTCCAGACCTAAATGCAATCGAAAATCTTTGGAGGAGCTGAAACTCTGTGTTGATCAGCACCAGCCCCGGAACCGGACAGATCTAGAGATCTTTGTGGAGGAGTGGCCAAAATCCCTGTTGCAGTGCAAACCTGGTCAAGAACTACAGGAAACTTTTGACCTTTGTAATTGCAAACAAAGTCTTCTGTACCAAATATTAACATTGATTTTCTCAGGTGTTCAAATACTTATGTGCAGCAGTGCAATACTGAAAAATTCTTTACAAATCATACAATGTGATTTCCTGTTTTGTTTTTTTTACATTCTGTCTCACAGTGGGAATGCACCTACAGTGTGAATTTCAGACCCCTCCATGATTAAGTGGGAGTTCAAATTCGCAGGGTGTTCAAATACTTATTTTCCTCACTGTATATTCAGTATGTTAATTTTAATGCTTAAATTATATTTTAGCACCAAAATGCACGAAAATCAATATATTGGCAATCAATTTTACAATTTAAGAAATTGTAAAATTGTCAGCCGTTTAAACGTACTGTAATGTAATGTAATGATCCTTAAAATATGAAGAACTCTCCTATAAGTAACCTTTTCTATGTGACATGTTTACATATTTAAAAATGGCACCTCAAAGTGCTGGTTCCTCATGAAGTTAAGGGCCTCTTTGATCTTCACAACTGTACTTTGCCCTTTCCTGCAAAAGTTAGTGGTGGTTCCACGGTCCAGGTAATCTGTACTCTCCTAGAATGTCACCCAAAATTAATATGAAGTTTTAGATACATACAGAGGTAACAGTAGACAGAAAACAGATCCCTAATGTGAATTAATCCAAGAAACTTGATAATACCTGCATGGAAATGGTTGGCGTGGAGAAGGCATTTCTGTAGATCCACTCAGCCTCGTCTTCCAGCTCATTATCTTCAGCGGGTTTCACAGGTATAGCACGCAACTAGAGAACACAATCAGAGATAAACTACTAAAAAGACCAGAACCACTCACATCCAGAAATTCCTCACACTCGGGTCACATCCTAGTGTAGGTTTTAAGGCAAGTTCTTGTTTCATACACACCTGGAACCTCTCTGGCATGTCTGTGGAACGTATTTCATTATCCTGGTCAGTCATGTGACTGCTCTCCAGCTCACTAGGCTCATAGATCTCAAAGATACTGCGACGGCCCACTCTCCTCTTGGTCTGTTTCTTTGGACGTTCCCACTGTTCTTCATCCTGGTCCTCTTCTTCCTCCTCAGCATGATCATACGGCTCAGTGTCAAACTCAGCAAAGTCAAAATCACCACCAAAAATCTCTTGGGCCTCTTGCAAAGCACTACAAGACAAGAGGTCACAAAAAGTCATTACACAAAAGGTTACAGCTCTGAAAGAACAAATTGGCTAGACCTTTCAGACTTACTCTAGTAGTTATAGGCAATTCTGGAAACTTGTAATAGCCGTTCAAACATTCAGAGATCTTTACTCAAGCTCTGGCTTCTCAAAGAAACCAGTTAAAAAAACAACAATCTCAATTTATTTCAACAGTACATACAAACTAGTTAGGCAGCTTTCCAAAATGCATCAAGATTATTTATCTCTGGTTCTCATTTAATAGTATTCTTTTGTCTTACCTCAACTATAAAGTGGAGATTCATAAGTGGATTTTGAGATAATAATTATAACTAGACTGCATTTCCGCAGAGAAAATGCAGTGTGCTTGCTGAAATGCAGATCATGTTAGCATTACCATAAGCATAGCGTTAGCATTAACATTAACATAACATTAACATAGCATTAGCATTAACATGACATTAGCATAGCATTACCTTTAGCATCACGTTAGCATTAGCATAGCATTAACGTATTGTTAGCATTAGTATAACATTAGCGTTAGCATAGCATTAACATTAGCATAGCGTTAACATTAACATCACCTTAACATTAGCATTAAGATAGCATTAGCATATCGTTAGCATTAACAGAGCATTAACGTTAGCCTAGCGTTAGCATTAGCATAACATTACAGTGTGTCCCAATACTTTTGTCCACTTTGTTCAGTTTTCACATGTAAGTCATTGGGGGCGTGGCCTGAGGTCTCATATGAAGTTTCATGAGGTTTGGTCACTGTATGGAGACTGATAATGAATGGAAGTGAATGGGGGGAAAAGGGATGAGCGAAAGACAATGAAAAAACAAGTGCAGGTCATCACCGACAGCATCTGTGTGTCGGGGACGTATGCCTGATTAGTCACAAGAAGTTTTGTGGGTTTCGGACAAAGCGTGTCCGAGCAGGACGATCTGAAAGTCGAATCCTATTCATTCTCTGTGGGGCTTTTTTTCGGCCGAAAAACGCGAATAACGCTTGAACGACAAAACGTATCAAGAAGCTGTGAACAAGCACGCATCTGCGGATCGGGCCCGACGTATCAGAGTTGGAACAGCATCTCTATCTCGAAAGCTCTGGGAGGAGTAGCGGGCCATAAAACAGGTGAAAGGAATAAGGAAGATAAAGATAAAGATAAAGATAAAACTTAAGAAGAACAGTAGTGTGCTTCCTCTGCAAGCACACTAACAATAGTGTGCTTCCTCTGCAAGCACACTAATGAAAGTACATGAACCAAAACTAAACTTACCATCACAATTAATACCTGTTACTATTGGTTTTACCAAGCTGTCCGAATGCAAAATAACCCTTGATTACTCACGCATCAGTGTATCCAGTAAATTTCTTCCCCTTCTTTTTTGTGATAGGTTGTCCATCATCATCCACAATGAAATCGTCTATATCTGTAGAGATTAAAATAAAAGGTCTATTAAAGAAAGCTTTAACTGTGAAAAATACAGTATAAAGAACTTCCCAATTTGTTTTGATTCCTACCCGATTCCTCCTCATCTTCCTCTTCCTCGTCATCCCCTGGGTGGCGTCTTTCTACAGCTTCTCCTTCTTCTACCTCTCCATCTCCATCTCCAGTAAAAATCTCATCTGCAATTAGGTCTTTCTCATCATCTTCACCTTCATCATCCATTGTTCTCACTCGTGAATATTTCTTTTTCTATATAGGAAAGACAGGTGAGTTTTCAGTTATGAACATTCTTGGCACGTAAAATGTGCAACACTTATTCTTCCACTGACATCAGTGGGTCAGGGTTTGTCGTACAAAAATTCCTTACCCACACAACTCACTCAAAAACTCAAGGTGAGGCACTAAAAAGCATCATTAAAAGAGGCCACTTTTATAAAAACTTACAAGTTACAATTGACCTACCCTTCTCTTTACTTTAACCCCCAAGTTCTCTTCAATAAGGTCCAGGTCATCATCATCTAGGCAGTCGTCAAAAACTAAGAGACATGAAAAACTTTTTCTTAATCCGATTTGACATAAAGCAGTAAATTATTACAGCAGCCTGTATTCATTCCAAATGCCATAAATGTAAATGTTGTAGGCTACTGAAAAACATTCAAAAGTTATATGGGTACTTACCACGCTTCCTGCGTCGGTGACGGACCTCCTCTCCAGAGTCACTGTCTCCCCCGGCACTTCTGTTTCCATCCTCCTCCTCCTCCTCATCATTCCCATCATCAATAAGTCCTCTCAAGTTTCCATGTTCATCTTGATCTTCAGTGTTTTCCTCTTCCTCTTCTAAAATAGCGTTTAGCAATAAAGATATTTAAAACCCTGAACAGACACACACTGGTGCAGTCAGCACCATACTTTGTTCATAGTATGGAACAAGTTTTTACCATCTTCATCATCTTCCATAAACCTCTGTGTCTTTTTGGGTTTCAGATCCTTCTCCTCAAACTCCTCCTCGGATTCTTCAGCCTCACTTTCAATAAAGTCAGACATGTTTGCAAGAGCTACTGAAACACATACAGAAACATTATGATTGGGTGACGAATCTTTAAGGAGACTGTCTATGCATTACATCCAAAGTTCTTAAACTGAAAATTTTTAACAGCTTCAAAGCCCTGCAGTGAGATGCTACAGAGGGTAAATTTATTACTGCCATCAGATCAGCAGCACAGAGCAAACGCAACAGACGCACTCAACTATACGCATCACCAATGTTACGTAGAGAATTACCGATATTTCTAAATCATATGTTCTCCGAATCATTAATTCGTGGGCCTACGTGTCTACGTCCTCAAACGAGGAGTATGTAGAGAGGCTAACATTATTTCTTATTGCTATTTGCATCTGTTCCCACACAGCTAGTTAAAAGTCGACGCTAGACAAAACACCGACGCCAGACAAAACACTTTACTGGATATTTCGAAGGGGAAACGCTCCAAAGCACAAAACTCAACTAAAAACAACGTGAGTGGAGATTACATCCAGTTGGGTTTATTTTAGTCAAAGCTAACCCTTCCCAGCATAAAGGGGGTCAACATTACATTGAGTAACGAGCTACACCACAAACAAGGCCTTTAGCAACACGGTTGATCGAAGCGGCTAGGCAAGTTAGCTAACTAAAAACAAAACACGCCTTTATTATTTTTAAACGAATTATTTTAATACCTCCAATGACTGATTAAGACAAGAAGATACACTTGCGTTTCTCTGTGGTGTCGTTTGGTAGAAGTGTTGGAAAAGACGGACAGGGATGAAGAAAATTCGGAGCAGCAAACAACAAAAACGGCTGAGGAAACGCAGCGTGATTTCGATCCCGGTAGGGAATTAAGTAACGTCCGGCCAGCAGCCACAAACCGAGAAAATAATTGAAACTAGGAGAGACTTACCTTGAGACCAGATGAGAGATAAACTAGCCGGAGGTAATAAAGTTACAGCTTATCAAGCGATGTAAAAGCTAGGCGAATTTAAGGGGCGAAACGAGTACACTGTGGGGATTTCCCTCGTCTCCTACTCCAGACCACGGACGGGCGCCCTGCCCCACACTGAGGGTTTTCTTCATCTGCTTTCTCTCTGTGCGTGGACTCTTACACTCTCACCCCCTCCCCCTATACACAGTCTCTCCCCCCTCTGTAACCCCTCCCAATAAACACAATGGCCACGTCTTATTCTGTCCTTTCACTGACCTGTTTGTGCTTTTCTGTTTTATTATTCTGTACGTGTTACTGTTCTTTGGGATCAGAACTAAGTCTGGTCACCTGTGGCTCGGTCGTCAAGCTGCTCAACGTGAAGCACAAAGTCAGACTACACTCTCACGATGTCCGATATGGCTCCGGTGAGTATTTCTCATACTGTTTCCCCCGCCCCGAAGAACTCAGTCAAGTTTCTGGTTCCAGTCCTGCTGAATACTGGGTCTTCCTATTTTCATTAGGTGCTGGGGATGGATTTTCCCTGCGCTCTGCAGAGTCATGTCCTACCTCATAGACGTATTTTTTATTTTTCAAATGTCAGCCCATGGCGTTTTTGGTTTATCATTCATTTTTACAATCCATTTTACCATCCTAAAATACACAAGCTGTTGCTCTGTCTTTAAGACTGGTATGTGCATTCCTATTGGGTGATTTTTTAACAGGCTATGTAGGAATAGGAACGGTTAATCTGTTCTAGACTAATTAAGCAGATATAAATAAACCTCAAAATCTGGTCTTATTTCCCAAAAGCAAGGAATTTTATTTTCATAATATAGACTCTTTCTATATTATGATATCTAATTCCTATTTGTGAAGATAGCATACTGTATTTCATATTGAACATTTTCTGCTTTGGATTTATTTTGTTTGGGATTATTTTAGACTGATTTATTTAGACTTCGTGTTTTATATTCTTGCAGTTGTGTATGTTTGCGGTCATAAGCAATTTTCTCTGAATCAATAACATTTTCTGATTCTGATCATACACTTTTAGCATGAACATGAATGTGTCTTGTTATATTTCAGGTAGTGGCCAACAGTCAGTTACTGGAGTGACCACGGTAGAGGACAGCAACAGTTACTGGAGTGTCCGTGGCACCAGTGAGGCAGCATGTCATCGAGGGACCCCAGTGAAATGTGGCCAAAACATAAGGCTTACACATGTTAACACGGGCCGAAATTTGCACAGTCACTACTTTGCATCTCCACTGTCAACCAATCAGGTTTGCAAGCTAGCATCCTTGTTGCACTATTTTTTTTCAAACAAAAAATTAAAAGTTTAAAGTAAGCCCAGAATGAGAATCTGCCTATTGAACAAAAAACATTGCTGTCTTACATCTTTTTTCAATTAGGAGGTCAGTGCTTTTGGAGAGGATGGCGAGGGCGACCACCTTGACGAGTGGACTGTACTTTGTGGAGGCTCTTTATGGCAACGTGACGAGTCGGTGCGTTTCCGCCACACAGCCACAGAAGCTCTGCTATCAGTAACAGGGGAGCAGTACGGCAGGCCCATTCATGGCCAGAGGGAAGTACATGCCATGACAAGCACCAGTCAACACAGCTACTGGAAAGCTATGGAGGGTATTTTCATGAAAACTAGTGAGACAGGGCCCAGAGACTTCATCAGCCCTACACATACTGAGCTGTGAATGGGTTCTCCTCAGCAAGCACTTACTCTGGCAGTATTTATTTCAGTGTTTAATGTTCTGTTTTCATTCCATTGAGAGTTCTAGTCCGTTAACGCAATCACATTCATTAGATTGTACCTCATACCCATAACATGTATGGATGTAAATTAGAGGTTGTATCAACATCAGCAACATATACAGAGATTTGGCCTAACACAGTAAGTAATATCCCAAAACAATATGGCATTTTGTGCATATTGGACATTTGGTTAATGAAAACTGTTTTCAAGTCATAGCACTATGGAATGGCAGAGGTACATTTTATACATATTATAAGTTATTATAAGTATATAATATTTTTTTGCATGACTGTGAGGCACTGCATTTGATGAAGCACTCTAAGTAATTTATCATGTTTATCACGTTTTGATAATTGGATAAAAACAGTATGTCCCACCCATAGGTACAGCTACACCAGATCATCCATTAGTATTACAAATAAAAACCCTTCTTTTGCTATATGTGGACCACACAGACCATATAATTAAACCAATAAATCAGTGCTGCTTCCTACAACAGAGGAATTTTGTTAGGTCCATACTAACACAGTTCTGATGTCTATTACTTCCCTAAAACATTGTGTAAACATTGTTGATCATTCGGACTAGCAGAATGAATAAAAGTATGTTCTGTTCCTCTGTTTCCTATTGCTGTCTTTGTAATTACAATAAGGGGTCATTTCCTACTTAAAATGAAATATAGTATATGTACTGCGGACAACTGCAAATTTATCAGCTGAAGCAATAGATCTGCACAAATGTATTAATATTATACAGACCATTCACACAGTAATAGTGTTTTTTTATTTCACTTTGGCAGTGATAAAGCAGTAGAATGCTGTTTACCATTTTAGAAACAGTATTTAGATTTAGACTTTATTTAGATAAAACATTTCACTTCCTAAATATCAAATGAAGACACCCAAAACCCATCCAAAAGTAACTTTGTGATTTAGCTTGTACATTTACATGGTAACTATGTAATTTGGTTTTCATATAAGGCTCTAAATTAGAAAAATCAGTATATGAATGAGTCATGAGTCAGTGTTCCTTAACTAATTATCATTAATGTCATCAATAAGCTATAAATCAAACGAAGCTTCTCCAAAAATGAAAAAGGAAAACAGGCAAGTCACATTCTTTGTTCACTCAGGGATAAATTATTCACCTTTTGCCTGCTTATAGATAGACCACCAAACAACTTCACATTCTAAGGCTTAGAAATATGCATTTATTCAGTGGTTTTCAACTCCAGTTCTGGGGACCCGCTTCCCTGCAAAAGGTGGATCAGATGTGATTAGTAGCTGAAACTGCTGGACAGTGTGAAGTGAAAGTGACCATTCTGTCATACATGAACACACCACAGCATTTAACCCATTCACCAAGTGAAGCAGAGGGCAGCTTGGAACACAGGACCCAGTGAGCAGTGTGTGGGGACAGTACCTTGCTCAGGGTACCTCAGAGGACTGCCGTCTTGGGAATCAAACCCACAACTTCCCAATCGCAGGGCAAATGCCCTAACTACTAGGCTACCAGCTGATTCCCAGGACTGGAATTTTAAAATCTGACTGCTGAAGGTAGTGAGTTTGGTAGTGATGAGTATTAAACCCATACATGTAGGAGTGGTTTCCCAGATAAAGTCCTGCACTAAACAGTATCACGAATGGACATTTTCCATTAAAAGAGAAATATATTCTAGGAGTATTCTTAATCCCTGTCTGGGAAACTGGGTCTTAAAGTTTTTCTCATTCATAGCTATGCCATTTTACGTTGCTACTAAGCACTATTCATGCTAAACCTTCAATTTTGGAGATGCTCTGACCTCGTCTTCTAGACATTACAATTTGGTCTTTGTCAAAGTTGGTTAGATGCCTGTCCATTTTTTCTTGTTTCCAACGCATTAACCGAAAGCCCACTTGCTGCCTAATATGTTCCACCCCTTGACAGGTGTCGCTGTAATGAGATAATTTTAAATGTTTTGGCTAATCTGTGGATATTCACACCTATACATCTTGCAGCAGCTAATCTTGCCATTTACATGTAATTATTTCCATCCAGATTGCCTTTTTAATGATTTTTAGAACAAATGTCCTTTACAAATATCAGTCAGGATGGATGTCAAATGGCACTGTAGGAATAACTACAAAATATAACAGGCATTACCAAGTCAGAATTACCTATATTTAAACAAAACTGTAAATTATTAAATGATACATTGAGGTTCTGTATGAATGTGCATTGCTGTAGTAAGGAAAATAAAGAGGATTGTGTAGAATTTAATGACTATGAAACTAGAGTGTCTTGATTAACTGGTTTTGCAAACAGTTTCCTTAAAAACAAAAGGAAATATAAGGGCAAACAAAATAAGCCTGTGTTCAGCAGATCCAGTATAACATACAATGCTGCCCAATACCTAAAAGTTAAAGATGATAGACTTTATGTTCCAGTAGATTTCATTTCTTTTCAGCATTGGTTGGCGTCTTCAGTGATGCACTGACTTCATCAATTGCACCCCTAATACTGTGAAAAATATATGGGAATGAAACAAAAAAATGGTAATTACTATGTTGAGATTTGATGAAAAATACCTGAAGGGTGATTCTTAGTAAACCGATTCTTATTTAAAGGCATATGCCCTATATTAATGGAGCATTACCGTTCCTCTGCAACCTTCTCCTCAAGTAGGTTTGCAAAGATTTGCATATGCTTTAGTGCTGTTTTATACTGGAGACAAAAAAAACAAACAGATGAGAATAGAAGAAGTCCTCTTATTCTGCATTCTTCATTTCTCAAATTATTGTAAAACAGGTTTGTATAGAGTTTACAGATTCCCACCTTTTCATCATGCCAATCAAAGCAACTGGTTCTGAAGTGTTCAACAACCTCCTTATATGCCTTGCTACAATAGGCAGAGCTTCTTCCATTCCATACTTGTTGAGCATGTTCCTTGTTATCTGTGCACTTTTCAACAATTTTGTACATTGAGGCCCTGACTAATTCTCTTGCCTATAAAAAAAAAAAAACAAACATTACAATGCATTATTCCAAACTATTACAATGTTTGAGCTGAGTGTTTTAAAGTTGTTACCTGCATAAGCTCCTCCAGTTCCTTCTGAAATCTTGCTTTGTCTTCTGTGCTTTTTGCAGAAAGAATCCTTTTCTGTAAAATATCCACTTGGACATCTTGGCCAGAAACAAAGTCTGTAGGTTCCATAACTGTTGGCTGAAGCAAATACTGAAAACCATAAATATACCTGAAAAGTAAAATCCCATAAATATGCTCATGTCCATCTTTATTTAGTGCACAACTAAGTAATGTAAACTGCAAATTGTATCCCAGCAAATTCCTGACTTAAATGCACTCCTCCATCCCTGAAGTAAGTGTACTTTCATGTGTCATTTTTATATTCATAAAAGGTGTCACCATTTTGTCCTTTAAAGAAAACCTTTAAATCTGACGTCTTATGGCAGCAGCTGTCACTGGTCAGGCTTTATTTTTTAAAATCTAGATCCAGACATGGTTCAAAAATTATCCAAAATTATTTAAGATCACAATGATATTGGGAGATCTTTTGTGACTGTCTGGAGGAGTAAACTGGCCTCAGAATCATTCTGATTATCCTGTAGTGAAGGCCAGGCATTCATTTACTGGTGGGGACTGTTGTATGTCAGAAGCTATAAGACAGAGATATCTTATTAACTAGACTGACCATTTATCAACATACCTTTTGTTCCAAATGAGAATAATACAGGCCAATACTTTTGTGCGAAGTCTCTGTCTTTATTGAACATAACATATGAACATATGATGTATGTTTTTTGTCTTGGACGACATACACTACTTCGACAGAAATATTTTTACAATTTGTGCCCATTCATTCTGTAGAGCATTTATGAGGTCAGGCATCACATGGGACTAGAAGGCCTGGCTTACATTTTTCAATCCAGCCCAAGGTGTCGGATGAGGTCGAGGTCAGGGCTCTGTGCGGGCCAGTTAGGTTCCAACCATGTCTTTTTGAAGCTTGCTTTGTGCACTAGGGAACGGCCATGCTGGAATATAAAAAGGCCTTTTTCCCCAAACAGAACGCAAAGTTGGAAGCATGGGATTGTCCAAAATGTCTTGGTCTGGTGAAGCATTAAGATTGTCTATCTTTGGAAGTAAGGAACCGCCGCAATGCAACAATTCGTATTATTCCATGGCAACAGGCAACCGAGGCGTCTCTGATTGGTGGGACGCGCTGTTAGATTGTGGGTAATGCATTTCTATACAGGAAGTGATTTAACAACGTGCGATTAAAAACAAAAAAAATAAATAAATTCTGACATAAATTCTGAATTATACTTTCAACAGAAGCGAAAGATACTGTCTCAAAATCAGTTTGCTTACAGTAAGCATCGGTTGGATAATTAAAGTATGATCAAAAGCATTCCATATGGTGATTTACTTCCGGAAACAGTTCAACTATACAAGAGAAGCAGTTTTACAGCCAAAACACCACACAAAGACCAACCGACACATAGAAGAGCAGAAAAAAAATTCTGATAAATGAGCTAGAAACAAGCTGTAATAAATTGCTTGGTCCAGGTTTACTAGCAGTATTACAACCCACTTCATTTGTGAAACACAATCACATGACCGCACGTGTTTTTCTTCCATAACCAGCTGTAACAGCAGTTCATCGTTTGCATCAGTTTAACACGGTTAGTGCCCGGTTAGTATCTAGATTGTCTAGCTATGACACAGCCTTTAGCCTACCTCGGGATTTCAGCTGTTTATGCAGAATGTGCCTCTTCTCTCAATGCGCTGCTGGGGTTTTCTTCCAAAGTAACGCTCTATTTCCTCCCCCGTTTTCCTGCAAACCCAACACACAGCGCTAAAACTTGCTGGTATTTCTTAATCAGAAATAAATTAGCTGGTGAACTTAATGAAGCAGCCGTACTTTAGCTTATTTGTAGTGATGGGCTAGTTGAAGCGAGGCTCCGAAGCTCGTATCGAGTATAAGGGGGCGTGGCAGACGAAGCCTTGCTTCGAGGCGTGTATCGGCTAAGCAGAAAACCACGTGACCGATGAC
>JBBPCW010000127.1:139169-149789 GCA_037974425.1 Phenacogrammus interruptus
GCTTCTGGGTATCCTTACAAGTTTTAAACCTCTCACAGTTCAGCTCTGTCCTTTGTACCATTTTATGCTATTCATTGGACCTGAACTGTTTGAATTTCGATTAAATAAAGCTTGAAAAAATGGGGTGTTCTAAAACTTTTGACCGGTAGTGTACCTTACAACTTACAACTTTTACTTTTCAATCATTTATTTATTCAGGTTGCAGCTCAAAAGCCAAGGTGAGAGATAAATGTCAAAATATTTTAAATGCCCCAGGTCAGATAGCTGGTCGGGAAACAATTTTTAGTTGGCCCAAAAACCTGTCTCTACGAAGAGTGTTCAATTGTTAAGATGGCATCAGCTGCAAATGGCTCACATACTGTGAGGAGAATCACACACTATATTGTACACACACTATATTGTACAGCTACAGAGGGTCAAAGTTTATACTTTATACAGTTTAAAGCAGCTTATACTCTGGAGGACATGAACATTGATCAATGGACCTTTTTAGAGCTCATCATTCAGCTTGGGAAATATGATGTCTGCATGAAGGAACAGCGTGAGACACAAGCTAAGGGTCGAGGTTCTGCTGTGACATTTTTAATCAAAAACAACAGTAACAGGTCACCTCTGCTGTGCAGCAGCTAGTTAAGGAGATCATTTTGAAAGAAGTTACAGCGGCTGGGATGTTTTCTGTGCAGATTGATACAACCCAAGACATAACACTCCAAGAGCATCTGTGGTGCGTCAAAGACACAGTGCAGGAATGGCATTTTGCAGTGGTAACGTGTGAAGCATCCACTGGTCGATATTTCATTCAGATGCTTGCAGATGTGAGAAATGTAATTTGGAAATCAGTAAGAGTGCATCAAACATGCAAGGCCAGAACAGAGGATTTTCCACACTGCTGTCCAAAGCACCAAACCATGTGCTAAACTGGCTGTTCAGTGGGACCCTCTTCTCCTTAATGAATGACAGTCGTCTTTTATGAGTCATATCAAAGGATGAATGTATGGGAGCAAGATAGCCAGGACAGTCCACACAAAGGCACGTTGGTGGGCTAGGGATGTTGCCCTGAAGAAGTTTCTAGAACAGTGTGTCTACACAAATTCTTAAAGCAAAGGAAAACCTTAAAACATCAGTGCGTGTCAGCAAACAGGGTATTTGGAGGCTTTGATAAGGTATGAGATAATTCTGACTGCTCAGCTTTTACTTAGGACTTTTGACATTTCCTGAAGGTTTGTCTGATGCTGCATTCCAGGAGCTGAGCAAATACTTGCTAAAGTTTGACAACTGGGCAACTGCTAAATTGCTGTGTGAGTTGAAGTGCCTGGCAGTCCAGTGGCCACAGCTAAAGTAATCTGGGCATGAAGAGCACAACCTCAGGACCGTAAAAGAAGACTCAGATGTGATGCAATAGGCAGAAATGAAGAACAGCATCTGCATGTCCTGTCAGGAATGCCCAACACATTGCCAGCTTCTTACACGGTACAACCTCTTAACAGATGCCTCCCACGTCCTTAGTTTATGATACAGTTTTCTCCTCACTCCGCATGTGACACAGGTAGCTTGTGAGAGAAGTTTCTCTGTCCTCGAGTATATCAAGAATTGTTTAAGGAGCACAGAATGAAAATTGGTTGCATAAGTGTGAGAAATTATATTTTTAGTACTCAAACCCACACAAATTTGTACATTAAATAGAGGAGAAATTTAGGTAATGGTCCCTTTAAAAACACATTTTTTTAATTTGTTCACATCTTATATTTTTCTTATGATTTAGGCCATGTCCACATGTACACAGATATTTCTGAAAATTGAGTTTTCGTTTTTTTTAAAAATCGCGTCCACACGAGCACGTTTTCAAAAATATCTCCGTCCACACGCAATCGCAAAAACCGCTGTCAAGAGCATGCCAAGCATATTCCATGAAGCAGGATTAAGGGAAAGTCTGACTTACTTTCCCTTAAAATAAGCCAGACTTTCCCATAATCCTATTTCATGGAATACCCTCCAGGTCTTGTCCAAAACCAAGGCGCATACAATGATGTTATATGAGTGGAGCACAGTATAGCGCGAAACGGTCCGTTTTTCAAAATCTTCGTTTTTCTTGTCCACACGTGAACGCAGAAACGGAGTTTTCAAAATCGCCACTTTGGCCGGAGTTTTCAAAAACCTACGTTTTCACTGACCCAAAATTTCAGTTTACGTGTCTGTGAAAGGCCAAAACGCATAGAAAAACCTCCGTTTTCAAAAGTACCTGTGTACGTGTGGACAGGGCCTTATTTTTACCTTGAGACCTTGAGGTGTACTTATAATATTTATGTGGGTTTATGTACCAAAACCATTCCTAATTCTTCTTTACATGATCACTTTCCCAAATTCTCATTAGACTTAAACAGTCTGTTTTGGTCATTCTTTAACACTACTATATATCCTGTAAATAGTTTCTGTTCTGATGGGCTGCCCTTTATTATGCCTCATTCAAAAACCAGTCCGCAGTGAAACACACCCTATAAGTTCAGTATTAATGGAATGGGATCCACTGGTATTGTTTGAATACGAGTAGTAAATGTACAGTATGTAAATAAATCAGACCTGCACAAACAGAATGAAAAACATGGTCAAAAACAAATTCTACAATGACTGCAATTCTGCAGCTACACAGCAATGAGAATGTCATTCAGTGCAATATCGTTCAGTACTGTTTACTGAGTTAATTATTTATTCTTGATACTGACTGCTGCTGTTGACACCTATACTGCTAGTTCTTGTTTTTTATCTATCCATGCTGCCAGTTCTTAGGCATTCATTTATTGATTCTATCTTAAATACTAGTCTGTTGTGGTGCGACTGATACATTCTCCACTATATATCACACTTTATTTGGTATTTGTTTTGTATATTTTATATGTATGTTTAAAAGAGTTCAGCATCTATAGAGCTCCATATCTTTTCTTGCACTGTGCATTCAGTTTAACAGGATAATGATAAAATATCCATAACTTTCAGAACGTATTCACCTATTTTAACTAGATCACAATCATTGTTTAAGCAACTACACGTTTGACTAACATATCAAGATTTGGAGTGTGGAGGTCCTTTTTTCACTCTGGAAGAGGTCTGTGGCTGACAAACACTGACTTATTGATGTTTTTTCATGTGTGATGTTGTAGTATAGAACTAGTATGTGGAACTGATTCCAGATAGCATGACAGTCAGTTATTATATTCCATTAGAATTAATGTATTATTATTATTATTATTATTATTATTATTATTATTATTATTATTATTATTATTATTATTATTATTATTATTATTATTCATACTTTCCATGATGAAGAAGCCATTCCTTACACAAAAACATATTAAAAATGTCTTTTTTAGCCGTACTTTTGCAAACCTTTTATAAAGAAGCATTTTCCAGAGAGTGTTCGTGCTTCTGGAAAGCATAGAGCCGTTAATGCTGCCACAACCCCTCTTAAAACACTGCTGTAGCGGATGAATGCTGGAGTTACAGTACAGACAGGCCAAGGCCTCATATGTGCTTAACAAAGAAGAAGCAGCATAATGAAAATGTCTGATCTTTTATTCTGCAGCATCCTCATACCACTCCTCTGCCCTTTAAATACAAGCTGAAGTTCAAATCGTTTCCAAGGTCAGCGATGCCTCGCTAAGCGGCTGCTTTGGCATTCCTTCCTCTGAATGGGTCCTCATTGTGCAGCGGCCTTGCTCCAGATGACTGAAGCTCCGAGGCAGCCCCTCCGCATTTGTCCGCTCCGTATTCAAAGATTCCGAAACTTCCTCTGCTTTGGCAATGTCTTTAAATATGATCCAAAAGAAAACCGAGTCGTGCAGGATGTGGTATGACACATTGCATTTCGTTAAACCTACACAGCTTACTCACAGTTTACGAGATATGTTTAGTATATTTGACTTTCTTGTTATGCTTTGGAGCTGAGAGACTAATGCAATAAAGGTGGGCTATATCCTATTTTATAGATACATATGGTTTAGTCTTACCTTTTATGTGGCTTTATATACCAAAAATATGTTTTACATGAGCATTTTCCAACTTGTCTGTCTATTAGATTTGACTGTTTTGGGCTACAAGGCCTTTAACATTGGTAAATATGCTGTGTGGTTGTATATACTGGTAAAAGAAGATGGACAACATTGCTTATTGTTTCTATTGCTTTTTGAGTTTATATTCCTTTACAGATGCCTGTTTACATCTCTGCTGAGTGCTGTCTCTTTACATGACAGAAATGACAACGAACATCCAAACGTAACCTTCTCGCTCTGTAACAGCCTGCAGGATAGATGTCAGAAGGAAACCTGATTCAGCTATGGAGCACTTTGCGAGAGCCCCGTCTGACTGAGTGGATTATTGTGTTGGGGATGCTGTTTGCAGTCAGCCCTCGATGAATTATTGAACATGTGTGTCTTTCTGGAGGCGCTGCCACTTTTACACAGATAGGACTGAACACACCGAGCTGTCCTCTGTGTATGTCCAGCGACTTATGATCACAAGGACTGGGGAACTGAAACTTCAGCACAAAGGACATGTCCCAGGCTTACAGATGGGAGTCTTATTTTGTTAGTTACACAAATTTTGTCATCTTATTCCAAGATCACACCTAACCTTGGTTCCTAAACCATGTGGGCAGCTGCTGACCAGTCAGGGACATCAGTGGAATCATCATACACCAACCTCAAACCACATCCTGTTGTTCTGTACTCTCAAATAGACTTGCTTGTGGGGTGACATGCTTATGTGATGACATACTATATGACATACTGGCTGTTTTGTCCATCTGATTGCAACAGTCATCTCGTAGCTCCTGTATAAATATATAAATCTAAGCACTAAACATGTCTGATTAACTACATTTAGGGCACGGAACAAAACTGTGTAATCTTTTTGTCAAATAATAAATCTATGGAAACCAGTCGGGGCCTTGGCTGATTCTGAGGTGGCAGGAGGAGTCATTAGCATCATTAGTGCATCACAGTTTTTAGTGCACAGCAAAAAAATGTGGCCAAACACACTTTATAAAAACAAGATGTAGATGAAATAGATGGATGAGAACATCCTCAAATTTGGTGCCTTCATCAAACAAGCTAATCATATGATTAAGGAAAATTATACTCTGCTGCACACTGATATGTAGCAAAAAAGTACATAACAGGTGCAACACTGTGGCAGCGACATGACTGGTACGTGCTGCAGGGTCAACCTGGCAGTTATCAGGCTAGCTAACCCACCTCCCTTAAACCATAAAATGTTTAGATCATACCTTCTAATACAGTCCCAACTCTCTTTTATGGGTTTACTTGCAAAATTAGTAGGGCTGTCATTACTGATTACATTACTAATCGAGTAATCTAGCCATTATTAATGACTAGTCACACAATTTATAACAGTTAACTTTACTTCATCTGCTTGAAATTTGTAGCTATAATTTTATGCACATCCTGCTGGTTGTGTGTTTCCTTTCTTTCAGTAATTTGCACACCAGTAGCGCCCACTTGTGGAGAACCTTCAAACTGCTGAACACGGCTGTATGTAGATTTTCTGTTCATCATTTGAATTGTAATGTCCAAGAAGTCAAAATGTAATTGATTCATTTTTTTATAAACTAATTTTTAAATTACTTTTAAATAACTGACTTGAACAGAATATTACTGACCCTCCTAAAATGAGTTTATTATTTTGGACATTGCTCTTGTGGTCCTGGTTAGGATAAGCGGCTCAGAAAATGGGTGTATGGGAAATTAACCACAATCAAGAAATCTGTGTGAAATTCTTTGCTTGTGAGATTTTACTGACAAAAGGCTGTGGAGCTTTAGTCTGAAAATGACTTGCCACCATCAAGTGTATGTTGTGTAAGACTATACTCTATACAAAAACCCTGCTGTGCATAACAACCTCAGGAAGAAACATCCATTATTAGGACTAGAAAGCTACTAAAGTAAGCCCACCCCCTGTCATGTACGTAACGAGGGAACTAAACCTTTTTTCAAAAACAAGGACCCCTCGTTGTGCTTTTACCTTCTATGTCATGACCATAATGAGGTACAAGAGGAAACAGATGTGTTCCCACTGCTCAGAGCAGCTTGTTCAGGGACTGCAGTGGACCCTCAGCACGGCACGTGTTAATAACCCAGCCGGGAGTCCAGGCTGGGGGCAGCCAGCTACACGACACAAAACATCTGTGTTGCCTTCGCAAGGCTGCCTGTGCTGTGAAAGCCTTACTCCAGTCTCTGCCCCTAATTAGGTGAGCACTCATGTTAGTTGTTCCCCAGGTTTACAGTGCGAAACGTGATCTGGACAGATGCGCGAGTCATTGGCGCTCTTGAGCAGTTGTAGAGGCTGCAGGCCTTGCTGCTGTACTCCACCCTAAAAATAATCTCAGATACAATCTTTGGGTCCTTTTTTATGAAAGGAGTCTTGTAGAGAAACTCTTATTTCTTTAAATAAATAAGTCAACCATTTGTCACGCACAAACACACCACAGCGTAGTGTGAAATTTGTCCTCTACATTTAACCCATTCACAAAGTGAAGCAGGGGGCAGCCAGCAATGCAGCACCCGGGCAGCAGAATATGGAGATGGTATCTTGCTCAAGAGTATCTCATTGGTGCCCTTGGTAGTCCTGGGATTCAAACCCACAGGCCTTCAGAACAACTTCCTAACTATAGGTCACCCCCAAAAACGTCTACCAACAGCAGCCTTTGACCCAGAATGCTCAGTCTTCAACCCAATGCCCTATCCATCCAATAACAAGGATGTATGATCCCTTAAACAGGTTTTATTATTGATTTCTCAATCCCCAAATATATTAAACCACTTCTGTTTTTGAGGGTACGTAGATTTATATGGTTCCTGACACTGAATGCCAACGTACATGTACATGTATTTTATAGGCAACATTTTCAGAAATGAACGATAATTTTATAAAGGTTCGAAGCAAGCTGGATAATTTAAGCATGCAGTTTGGATGACGCTAATTTGTGGCTATGGGCTTCTGTGTAAGCCATGTTGCTATGGCAAAATTCGATCAAAGTGAAAGCGAACACAGTATGTAGTACACATTATATCTTATTAAGCATTTAGAGCAGAGTTTAGTCAAAATCCAGTTTACACAATGGTCCCCTTCTCTCACATATATTATTGATCAGCTGAGATATGTTGGTTCTCTTATGATGTAACATAATAATGAAGGTCCTGCCAGTTAGAATTGTGCCCTAGAAACCTAGTATATTAAATATCAAACCATGCTGTGTTCAGTAATCTCAAATAGACTCTTTTATATGGCTTCTGATACTGTACAACATACTAGCGGCTGGTTCTGTTTTTAGCTCTTTGACCATTTGATAGTTGATTTGTTTAATAGTTCCAGTACAAAACTAACAAAACACTAAACACGACTTTATGTTACGGGACACAACTGTATAACCTTTTTGGTCAAACAACATAACTATGAAAACCAACTCAAATTTTCAAACTATTTGTGATTCATTGGTAACATATTGGTCACCTTCTTTTTAACATTATATTAAGCTACTGGACGTAAAATTTAGTGCAAATCCTGGCAATATTTTACATTTAATAAGACTATTTACAAGCATGAAAACTCTGGATCTGGGCTGAATAGGTTGGGAAAATTTAGAGCTTAGCACAGTTTAGCTTGAGGTAAATTTGTACTGTGTTTTGGCACCAGTAGCCTGCTAGTATGTTTTACACCACAGGCTTTGCAGGTATGTGGATTACAAATGTCAGTTATTCCTGAGATTGGGGGGGTTATAAATAAACAAATATGTATTATAGCATTCATAATGCCTTTCTTAAAAATTTGAGACCACCACTATAACAAAGGGAAACACCTCAATCCTGCAAAATGTTACAGCACAAAAGATTAGATTTGTTGCAATTACATACAAGGCTACAAGACCTATGATGCATACTAGAACTGTTACATTAAAAAAGGTTCAAATGGCAAATATAGGATCCAATGGCAAGACTCTTGGGTTTCTCTCCAAGCCCATTGTTTGTTACAAAATTTGTGCGCCTAAAGATCAAGTGCTGTGATGTTTTCTTTGGGAAGGGGGACTTTTAGAGTTTATCCGATCCATTTGTTCATTTACTTTTGGTCATTTTCATTCAGAAAATGAGCCAAGCCACCAGCTTGGAGACAGTTATCCACAAAACCATCAGTTCCAGGTTCCAAGTTAAAGCAAGAGTGGATGCTCCGTTATCTCCTGAGCACAGTTCAAACAGACTCCCCTTGTAGTTTAGACTCCTGGACTGCACCTTGAGCTTTTCCCACAGGTCTACTGCTCCATCCTGGCAATCCGCAATTGCAGTGGAGGCACATGAATGGAAGTCATCCCAGTATCTGTGAAAATGATCGTCAGAGACATGGTTCACACTCTGTTCAGAAATGTTAATGCATTAATCACAGCAGAGCAGTGCAGAGAACTGCTGGGTGTCACACACAAACTACGTCAATAAAACCCCTGGGACATTGCTGTCAGTTCATAATTAAGCAGTGCAGGAATGGAGGTCGTTCCAGTTTATCCTTAACGACCAGCATGACTCAAATGAGAATGGGTGTGGGTTCAGAAAAATAAATAAATGTTTTCTTTATCCATAAATGTTTAATGTCATTTTTCTTAATGTGTGATAAACAGTGTCTCCTTTTGCTAGTAAACATTTGTGAAAAAGTAGATGAAGGACTGATCGAGTTAAACCAGATTTTTGATGGAAACTACAGGTAACACAGTGATAACTACAGTGATAACACTGTATAATGTGATTTTGTGTGTATTCTTTTTTGTTTCATTTAGTATATTTAGTAATACTACTGTGAAAAAACATCACTGTTTGTCTAAACAGTTTCTGTATATATTTTTTTTGGAAGAGCTGTATTGAACGTTCATAGAAAATCACCAAACAGAACAGAAGGGGGCGCACTTGAGCAGTCACATATGAGGTCACCATGCCCAATGACAAACATCTAGAGAGGTGTAAGGTATTGGGTTGTGAAGCATTTGAGCCAAGGCTCAGACCAAAGCACATGGGGAGCGAAGGCTAGCCCATCCAATCCCACAGAAGAGCTACTGTAGCACAAATTACTGAAAAAGTTGTGCTGGCTGTGATAAAAAGGTGGCAGAACACCACCTTTCGGTGGTAGAACATTATTGAGCTTTTAGCTGCAAACCGGTCAGAGTGCCCATGCTGACCTTTGTCCACCACCTAAAGTGCCTATAATGTATACACAAACATCAGAACTGGACCATGGAGCAGTACATCTTTTACATCATGTAGATGGCTGTGTGTGTGTCACTTATCTGCCAAGGAAATGCCACCAGGATGCTCTATAAGAGGAAGGCAAGCTGGCGAGAGAGTGTGATGCTCTGAGTAATGATCTGCTGGGAAACCTTTGATCCTGCATTCTTGTGGAAGTTACTTTGACGTGTATCATTTAATTAAACATTGTTGCAGACCAAGTTCCTCCCTTCATGCCATTCCATGATGGCCATGACCAGAAAATCAGAAAAAAAAAATCAGCTGGAAAATGCATCTTGCCACACTGCAAACACTGTTCAGGAACAGTTTCAAGGTGTTCTCAGTCTTAAAAGGAAATCCAGATCTCAGTCTTAAAAGAAAATTAGTATTGAATTAAGTATTTTCAAACACCAATGATTGGTCAGCCTTATCGGATTTAAAATGATTTCATTTGACACAATATCATTTTTATAATAGAGGGGCTCTTCTCCACCTCTTCTGGGAGAAAGACATTGTTGTCTCCTATAATTCAGTAAAAGCACTGAATTAAAAACAGTGAGGAAAAATATATGTCCTTGTCTCAGAGTCCAAATGTTACGTAGGGCATTTTCATACTCACGAGCAGATAGTCTGCAAGTTCTCCCTATCGTCCAGCTCCTGGGGATAGTTGACCATGTTGTCTCCAAGGCTGAGCAAACAGTCTGAAAGCCCTTTAAACAGCGTCTCACATGTTCCTGTGGAGCTCGCCGCTTGGAGCAGCGACACTGAAATAGAAACAGTAACTGTAGAAATTGTACAAATAAATTCTGATAAAATAAATATGATCAAATACTGATTTAACTACTTCATTAACTCAGTATAATGCCATGCAGTTTTTTTGTTTTATTTATTGCGTCCATATATAAATCACAACAGCTGCCTTCTATATGTCATGAGACTTTTAACGAACCAAATATGAATCCACCAACATCATGGTGGTGATCTCAAATTTCATTGTGAGTTGTTACCGGTACACATCCAGACTGAGAGTGCATTAGATGAAATGTCTGTATGTAATTTTTTTGTTTGTTTTGTTTCATTTTTATGCTGATGATTCACAAATCTACTTGCCTTTAAAACGGACTGACATCAGTCCTTTAAAATTATTATTTGACTGCCTTGAAGATGTTAAAGAATGGATGGTTCTCAACTTCTTAAATTTTAATGAAAACAAAATTGAGGTTCTTATTTTTAAGCCCAATGCCAGTAATAACTAAATTGGACCTTGTTTCCTTAGAACCTTATGTTAAGTCCTCGGTACGGAACTTGGGTGTAATTATGGATGGAGACTTCAAAATGGATAAGC
>JBBPCW010000127.1:275079-285395 GCA_037974425.1 Phenacogrammus interruptus
CTCCTTAAAGGCCGCGCCGTGAACATAGTTTCTGATATTAAACCGGTCCGTGACCCAATAAAGGCTGGGGGCCGCTGCTTTAAGGTACAAAGTCTGTTTCGAAGCCGTTGGCTGAGAATAAAAAGACATTTTTAGAGCACTGTGAACACACTGTGATTGTACATGACAGTCTAATACAGCGATATTTTTGCTTATACAGTCCTGTTTTGTACAGTATAGTACAGTATAGTACTGCTATAGTTCTGTTAAAGTCCGCCCGTAAAATTACAGAACATTAAAGTCCGCCCGTTTCAGCAGCTATCGACCCGGTGCAGGATTCTGAGGTGTTATAGGATCTAAAAGAAGAAAATTAGTTTCTTTAACCTCCTTCTCCCCTCCCTGGTTCCTGCAGTATCAGTGGACACGCACAGGTGGCGACGGAATTGCGGAATTCAGAGTACATGAGCCGGATGCCCCCTCTGCCCATCGAGTGCCTGGACATTGATGGCGACTGGAGCAGTCTGCCAATCATCTTTGAGGACAGATACGTGGACACACCCTGTTTAGGTCCAATCTAAATCCCATATGATCCGATTTGTCGAACAGCTTTGAAATGCAGAAAACATCACTTTCAGTTGTGATGTCTGTTGTTATTAGTAGTATTTGCAGTCGCAGTATATCCCTATATGTTTGAACACACAAGAGTAGATGTGTATGTTTGAAAATGATGTAGCTAAACTACCATTTTTAAGTCCATCCCATGTGACTTTATAGTACAGTGGCTGAGAGAGCTCAACGCGCTGCAACTTAAGAAAACACATGCAAACAGAAAAAAACACAACGAATTAAGAAAACGTCTCCATCAGTTCGACAACACAGGCGCTGCAAATTCTCACAACACAACCAAACACAGAAACGTGCTGCAAACACACGAACACGCTGTAAATAGCAGGGACCACAACGGAAATGTTTCAGGGGGACCTCACAAAGTGACGAACCCCTCTGGGACCTGATTATTTGTTCAGTGGCTTTTGCTCAGAGCAGAGGTGTTGTCCTGAACTTTGAACGTTACATTTATTTGCATATATTTATTTAGATATTTATTGGCAATTAAGTTAATAACGTTCCACAGTTATGTGTGTGATTCGTCAGATTAGTCTAATAATATCCAAAAGACCAATGAATCGTATGATCAGGTTGTTAAAATAAACAAAAAAAAATACCTCACCTTTTAGTTCAGGACAACACCTCTGCTCTGAGCAAAAGCCACTGAACATATAATCAGGTCCCAGATGACTTTGTGAGGTCCCCCTGAAACATTTCCGTTGTGGTCCCTACTATTTGCAGCGCGTTCTTGCGTTTGCAGCGCGTTTCTGTGTTTGGTTGTGTTGTGAGAATTTGTAGCGCCTGTGTTGTCGAACTGATGGAGACGTTTTCTTCATTCGTTGTGTTTTTTTCTGTTTGCATGTGTTTTCTTAAGTTGCAGCGCGTTGAGCTCTCTCAGCCACCGTACTATAGCCATTAACATTAGTGCATATAGACAGAACCCACTCACTCTCCCTTTTGTTCTCCTCTATAGATCATAAATCACATGTGCCAGCCCAGCCAGGCTCAACCACTCAGCAGTCTTCTTCAGACGCGATGGTGGACCAAAACAACACACCAGCAGAGGGCAGTCCATGTTCTCACTCACCAGCAATAACCCCCGAGGACCCTTCCTGTGAGGACTACATGGACCTGCCCACCTACATGGCTCTGATTGGTAAGGAGAGGGACTTTGTCGCAGACAGCGAGGGCGAAACGGCTGACTCTGAAAACCTGATTGGCAGCGGGGATGGGACGGTGTGTATAGACAGAACTGAAGCCGAATTTGAGTCAATTAGAGTCAAATTAGAGACTGACTCAAGGACTGAAAGTGGAGAGGAAGTGGGTGGTGATCAGAGCAGTGTGGAAAATGCTGACTCAGATTCAGAACTGCCAATGATGGAACCAGAAGCTCATTCTCAACAAGTTGAAACCCTTGAAAGAACAGACCCTGAACTCCCCACCGATCCTACGGTTGTTACAGGTATTACGATAGGGTCACCTCGTGCCGAGGGTCTCTTATTAATGTCCAGCAGCGGTCTGAGGTACATCGACGTCAGACCCAGCGATTCGGACCCCTACAGGGGAGATGAAGTCTTGCTCATCCAGTCGGACATCCCAGAATATGTTGATCATGTTAACCCTGTGGGGACAGACCTCTCTTTTGCTAATCATCATGACAACAATGTCAAGTGTAGCTTGGAGAACCATGGCATTGGGGATGCAGATAAGTCTACAGGGCCACCGGCCTTGACGCAAACAAAGGATGATGGGAGCGATGATACAATGTTATCTAACTCTATTTCCCATACGCCCATCGCTGACCGACCGATCACACCACCACATAACGTCCTGCAGCCTGAGACTCCACCCAGAGGTGGCTTTCTAGGCAGATCCAACAAGGTAATCAAGCGCTCTTCCTCCGTCATCTCCGACTCGGGCATCGAGAGCGAGCCCAGCTCCGTGGCCTGCTGGCCCCTCGACAGCCGAAGCGGGATCACAGGAGCCCGAGACCCCCTTCAGCAACAGTACCTGAGAAGTCGACGGATGGCCCACCGCAATTCCCTAGAGGGGCTTCAGACAGAAAGCCATGGCAGCCTGCCCAGTGCCACGCAGGCCTCCCTGACCTCCATCAGCTCCCTGCCCTACGAAGACGAGGAAGAGGAACGGCAGAGGCAGCTCAACACCCTCACCAAGTCGGCCTCTGCTCCACAGATCAGCAGCCCCGACGAGGACGAGGAAGCGGTCAGCCAGCAGAGGCGAAACACAGAGGAAACCGGGCAACTGGAGGCCGTCCTGGAAGCAGCCAGTCAGATGAGGCGGAACCTGAAAGGCACCAGTGAGGAGGATGCAGAGGAAGTGCCTAGTCCAGAGGTTGGTGAGGAGGTATTTGAGGACAGTCAGGAAACAGCTGCAGTTACTGGTGTTCATGAAGAAGAGTCGAGGCTGCCGGATGATACTGGAATATGTGCCTGTGAAACTGAATGCTGTGAACACAAGAGGGCGCCAGAGTCAAACACAGGCTCGCTTAACCAGGATTATGATGACATTAGTTTCCATCACATCCAACTGAATGAGTTAGAGGATGGTGAACTTCTGGAGAACTTCCCAGATGCGTCAAACGATGAAAACCAAAGGAGCCATAATGTAGCCAGCCTAAGCACTAATGAGAAGGAGCGACCCACTGACCTCACAGGGCTTGCGGCCAATGGGAAAGAGCAGAAGGTGGAGGGGCAGGCCAGAGTCAATAAGGTGCCGAGTTCAGGCCTGGCGTTTGTGAACAAGAAGGTCGTGGAGGTGGTGAACCTGTCCGTGTCGTGCGCCCCCACCTGCCTGCCCTTTTCCTCCGTCCTCCGCGACTCGCCGTCCGTCAGTGGACTCTCCGCCCGCCAGGCCACCTCTCCCATTACCCACCAACCTCTGGGCTCCTTCGGAATCATCTCCTCCTCCTCATCCTCCCTGTGCACTGAGCAGGAGATCAGCGAGAGGATGCTGAAGTGAGTCACAGTGGTCTTGAATATACAGTAGGTCCAGGCAAAAGTATTGGCACCCATAGCCAGAGCTACACACCCTCTCACTTTACGGCACAATGGCTGTTTATTTGCTGAATTTAACACTAACATTAATAAAACATCATTTGACCTAAGAGGCCAAACGTTTGCCTACAACTGTATATATGTATGAAGTGAGATACAAAACCTTGTATCTCAGTTTTCTCTTTTTCATAATAAAAGTAAAAGCAACAAAAAGAATAGAAAAGTGTGAAAGTGGTAGTTTGTAATTCTTACAGAATGTTAGAAATACAGGGTGTTTTTTTCTTGAAACAATACAAATCTCTCACTTCTGTGTGTGTGTGTGTGTGTGTGTGTGTGTGTGTGTGTGTGTGTGTGTGTGTGTATTTCAGTTTCTATAAAGCTAAAGAGGCTTTTCTGAGGGAGTTAACATTCAGAGCCACTCTCTACAGTGATCTTCCTCTCCTGGCGTCTGACCATCCTTACTTCCCCCCTGAGGAGGAAGAGGAGGAGTTTGAAGACGGAATCCACTTGGTAGTGTGTGTCCATGGTTTGGATGGTAAGTGCCTGTAAAGGGTGTAATAATACACTACCGGTCAAAAAAAGGTTTTAGAACATCGCAGGTTTTACCACTTATACCCATTTTTTCTTGTTAAACAGTGGAAAGATGTCGAGTGAACAACTGTACAGTAAACCCCCAGGTTTACACGGATCAGGAGTCGCAGATTCAGTCACACGCTTTGGGGAACCGAACTCATAGTTTTACACGGAAATCCCCACAATAACGCAGAAACTGCAAATATTCTCTGGCTTTTTTTGCTTTTTTGTGGCAATAAACATATTTTTTCTGGATGTTTTCAGGCAAGAGGACCCATTCACCTCGCCGCGGTGTCCCAATACTTTTGTCCCACGACCTTCCGTTTTGCATATCTCGGTGGGGAAAGCACTCAGACACTTCAAAGTTGAAATGTTGCATTTTTGACTGCAAAGAGCAGCACACATCCCTCCACTTTCTCCCAGACAAAGAAAACCAAAGAACTGTGTGGTGTTCATTTCATTTTCGATGGCTGTGTCCCAGCAATAAACGGTTTCGTTCCACCTTAAAAAGTTCCACCCTAAATATTTAGGTGGATGGAGAACCAAACTCATTCAAGGTAGAACAGAAAATTCGAATAAGAAGCTAACTTCGAGTTGCATATCTCTGTGGTGCAAGCACTCAGACACTTCCAACTCCACAGTTCGGCAGATCTCCAGGAGACCTTTCCATCGAGCCCTCAGTAGATCAGGGGTTAGTCCCAGAAAACCGCTCACCTCGCCGCGGTGTCCCAATACTTTTGTCCCGCAACCTTCCGAGTTGCAGATCTCGGTGGGAAATTTAAATGAAAAGAGGAGAATACGGGTTTACCTTTCCGTTCTCTTTAAGAGTGATGCATTAAACTGAGTTTAAAATGACGTTAAAGTGATCTGGGAGCAGATTTAGGGTTTACACCGTAAACATGGGCTTTTTCAGGCTTGCGGTTTTTCACTATACGCGGGTGCTCTAGGAACCTAGCCCCCACCGGGGATTACTGTACATGAAAATATGTCAGAATTGAACCCAAGACTTTCTTTCTGTTCTTGCTGTGAGGAAACAGTGCCACCATGCTCACATTTCCTCCTTTACTTTAATATTAAAGCACCTAAATCGGGACCAAAAGTGTTTTGTAATGCAATATAACGCTATAACAGCTTAATACTTTATCATTGACATTCACATTTGAATGTTGAAAAACTGGAAGAATGGAAGGACGGAAGGGTAAAAATGTGTAGGCTGCTGCTGTCACTGCCGTTGTCTTTATTTCATTGATTCAGACCAAGTTCTCTGATGTGTTCACCTTATTCCTACACCGCTGCCATTACATTAGTTTCACATTTGGCTGTTTATCTGTAGGCTTTATGGATTTTGTGTTACAAAGAAAGAAGAGCTCATTTGCACACAGTGTGTATTGGAGCACTTTGCTTTCCCATGGTCTCAGATGAATAACTGGCTGGCGAATAATTATCTGAACCTTAATTCCAGGAGGACTGAGGTCAGTGCATGTTCTTCGATTAAAGAAGCGATCGGATCTATCTCCACTAACACTCAGCACAGTCTCTGTGACCTTGGGCTCATTTTTGATCGATCTTTGAGTCTCCCCTCACATGTTAAGTCTATCGTAAGTCTGTCTAACAAAAGAACATCACTCCGATTTGATCAGCTTTGCACTGGCTCCCGTAGATTGTGGTGCTGATTTAAGGTACTCACTATGCAGAGCCCCAGCCTGTCTATCAGACCTCCTTCATAGACATTCTCCCAACTAGTGTTGCTTTCCTCAACGAAAATCACGACTAAATATCGTCGTCAACGAACAGTTATCGCGTGAGTAAAAGGAGACGAGACGCAACGTAAATGCCAGTCATGTGACGATAACGAAACGAAATATCTCATCTAATGTTGACGAATAAGAACGAGACTAAATGTGGTTTACGAAATTAAAACTACGCTAAAACGTCTCCGTGTTCGTTGACCAAAACGAGACGAGGCATTGTTTCCTGTACGATAGGGAGGGGAGACAAAAGTATTGGGACGCTCGACCTTAGAGTTAAACGGTATTATGTCCCAATGCTTTTGTCCATTGAGAGGCACTGCGAATTAAATTTATCTAGAGTGGCAAAAAGTATTGGGACGCAGGGCCAATGTAGTGCCAGGGAGAGAGAAATGACACAAACAAGTGGGTTGGCAAAATAAATGTCGTAAATTCAAATCAGAGTGTCTTCCGTGTCTGGAATGGATGTACAGTATTCTATAATGTAACAATAATATAATAATAAGATAACCTTGGTTGAATTGTGAAACAGGTTTGACTAAAGAAAATTTTTGTCTGTTCTGCTAGGTACTTTATTGACTGGGTTAAATAGAATTGCATTACTAAAAAAGAACTAAAATACAATTTTTTTTACTAAAACTAGATGAAAATAGTCGTGGATAATTCTGACTAGAATAAGACGAAAATGCTCAGAATTTTTGTCGACTGAAACTGGACTAGACTAAAAAGAGCAAAGACGTGATTAAGACTAAAATGACACCTTGATGCAAAGACTAGACTAAAACTAAAATTAAAACAGGCCGCCAAAAACAACACTACTCCCAACAGATCTCAGAGATCATAGATCACTAAACTTTTGACTGATCAAGCTTTTAAATGCATCACACAAAAGCAGTTCAGTGATCTCTCTGTCTTTATGGGCACTACGATACAATGCACTTAAAATGAGCTTAACCCTGCCTTCATACTCCAAACCTCTGTCAGTTTAGTTAAGTGGCTGTTAACTGGTGAAACCAACCCCTAAAATTTAGCTTAACATTAGATTTAAGTCATGAGTGTGAAACCCTTCATCTTGAATTTAAGGCATTGATTCAAGAGGTTCTATTATTTAAGGGGCAAATTTGATCTAAATCTATTGCTGCTATTCTATTCCCAGCCGTTTTCATTGTGTTTCTACCTTTTCTCCATCTCCATCTCTCTACTTCTGCTTGCTAGGGCTCTTATGGCATTCTCTACAACAGTTTGGTAAAAAGTTGTAAAATTTGGCACTCACCTGATTTTTCTGCCTAAGTTTCATGTCCACACTTCCAGCGCTCTAGCTCCACCAATGGGTGAAAGGTGGAGGTGCAATCGGGCGTGTAACTTTTGAACCGTATGCCCAACTTTCGAAAGGGGTGTCACTGTTGTCAGTTTCTGCCATCTTGAATTTTATCAAAAATGAATTTTTGCCGCTCCTGAGCCAAACTTCGTCCAGTTTTCACCAAATTTGGTGCAGATGATGTTCAGACCAAGCCTCACAAAAGATATCGAATGGATTTTTGATTTTTGCAACCGTTTGTCTGCCAAGTCCAGTTGAAATTGAGAGGCAAAACTAGCAAGGGGGGTTCAGTGGCGCTGCTCAGAACAAAACTGTATTACATTAGTTACTTCAAAAATTAAGCAATTTCTTTACCACGCTTGCCTGCTTTCACCTATATTTGTTTCTATCCTTTTACTACTTATTGATCTCCTGTCTGTGAAAGGCGCTACATAAATTAACTTTACTTTTGTATTCTGAACGAGGAGCACAGCTTTGTTGAGATTAGAGGTCATGACTGTGAGTCCAAAAGAGTAGATACAGTTCTATTCTGACTCAGAGTCCTTCTATGGATCACATTAATGTGCTTTTTGCAAATGATCTGTGTTCTGTTTGCTTTCAGGTAACAGTGCAGACCTGCGTTTGGTGAAGACCTTCATAGAGCTCGGCCTGCCGGGGTCCAGACTAGACTTCCTCATGTCTGAGCGTAACCAGGTAACCATGATCCCATCATAGATCTGTGCCTTCAAACATCAGGACGCTTAAGATTCCCTCAGACGCGCTTAACTGCACCTTTTAACATGTGGGTGATATAATAACCCACATAAAAACACCCCATTTCTCAACAGCATCGATCTTCCTCCCTCCTCTTTCCCCCAGACTGACACCTTTGCGGATTTCGACACCATGACGGACCGCCTGCTGGATGAGATCATTCAGCACATCCAGCTCTACAACCTCACCGTGGGCAGAATCAGGTTCACCCTTCTTTCACACCCCACAGAGTCACTGAACACATCTGCATTCACACCCCGCAGCCTCCCACGGGTCTGACATGATCGAGTGTTCTCAGCACTGGAGTTAGCACATCCTGCATATCACACATTACAGTAGCGCTGAGATACAAACGACATAATCACACTTCTAAAACTATTCTGAAAGGTGGAACAGATGTCAGATGTTTGGATTTTAATATTCAATCTGTGAAACAGACCATTCATTTTCTCCACAGTAACCCAGACCCTCCACAAGGGGGCTCTGTGAGCACTCTTCTAGCTTTTTTTTTATTAGCCAAACAATAACACCCTTATCAGGGAACGCCCAACTCTGTTCCTGGAGGGTCGGGGTCCAGAACAGTTAGGTGGTTTACTTGCTCACACACACCTGGATCGTCTCACCTGTTAAAGGTCAGGTTTAGTGAGTTTGTTTGAGAAGGTAAACTGGCAAACAGTGCTGGAGTTGGGTACTCCTGTCCTAAACCATTTCTGAATTAATCTACGACTTTGTTCTTTATGACATTACAGCCGAAACACATCGAGTACCTTTTAGACATTATGTACATTATTGAAGCCATTTGTTTACAAAGAGCTGGATTTCTCGTACAGAGCTCAAAGAGCTTCAGTCAAGGCTGGGGTTGAGGTGCCTGTTGTATGTGTGGTCAGTCTCTGTCCACAAGATGGCAGTGTTGCACAGGGAACCAGCTCAGGAATGGGACTCAATGAGAATCGAATGAAAACATAATGAGCACAGAGGATCCAGAAACCCTGACTTATATCTCCTCGATGCTCTCCTCTGTTAACCGATATCTGCTCTACCGAATGGTCTCATGTTGAAAATTCCACATAGCCCATATTTACCTCATTTTTATTTGAGGCGCACTTTTATGTTTTATGTACCAAAAACTCCCTTCATTTGTTTTTGCTTTAATTCATGCTCATTATTAAGGAAATGCTAGAATCCCTTTATTATAAATGTAGTACAGTGGCAGTTCCTATGAGGCTCCAGGTGAAACAATGTTTCACCAAGAAAATTAATAAAAAATAAATTCATAACGATCAATATTTTACTGGTGTGAGACCAAAAATGCTCAGCTGAGGGTTAAAGTCATAATATAATAGCTCCTCTTCTACTGACACACAGACGAGGGCTGGACTGAACATATATAACCTGCTGGTGCCACACAGTTTCTGCTTTTGTTTCTGGGAGCCACCAGCAATTTAATCACTCACACAACGTCGCAGCGGCGTTTCTGATCTGCTGCCGCTCTAAAAGCGATCGGTTTATTATTAGTGTGATTCTTATCGGACAAAACGTCTCATCTGATCCCATATTTGGCAAAATTGTAATGTCAAAACATCCGTTAGTATTTGGTGCAGTGCAACTTTTTGGGCCAATATTGGACCTTTAAAAAAAAAAAAAAAAAAAAAAAATTTTGTGGTCGAGTCAGCTCCGTAACACATGGGGAGAGGCTATGACATCATGGATATGGTGGCTGCAAAGGGACAAATACGGAGAACACAAACACAGAGAAACAGCAAAACACAGCAAACTCATTAACAGTCTTCAAGACACTAAACTCTGGTCAGATATAAAAAAGAGATAAAAAATAATCAGTCTGTTAAATGCAGCCACATTTTACATCATTATTACCCATAAATGGGTTAGAGCCAGCAAGTTCCCGCCTAGAACTGGTCTTATAGCAACCACGCAATCACACGTCACATTTACTCACGGAAATTGTTAAGTTCTCCCATAGTCTGCCTTGGGCTGGGATGGGGGTCATTACTGAGGGAAAGTGTTTATAAAATGACGTTGTGTTTGTGTTTGCAGTTTTATAGGTCACTCTCTGGGAAACGTCATCATCCGCTCGGTGCTGACCAGGCCGCGCTTCCGCTGCTACCTGAGCAAATTACACACCTTCCTCTCGCTGTCCGGACCTCACCTGGGCACTCTGTTCAACAACAGCACGCTGGTCAGCACAGGTACACCCACACACACACACACACACACACACACACACACACCCTGAGCAAACTACACACCTTCCTCTCGCTGTCCGGACCTCACCTGGGCACTCTGTTCAACAACAGCACGCTGGTC
>JBBPCW010000127.1:357051-367473 GCA_037974425.1 Phenacogrammus interruptus
CTGTCCTTTGTACCATTTCATGCTATTCATTGGACCTGATCTGTTTGAAATTCAATTAAATAAAGCTTGAAACATTGAGGTGTTCTAAAACTTTTGACCGGTAGTATAGGTCTCCTCAGACTCAGCACCTTCACATTTCCATCTCTTTTAGGCTCCTTTTTATTTTATTTTATTTTATGAGTTCAAAGTAGTTTTGCAGGATAATGAAATAGTTACGCCGTAAATAGAGTTACTCAAAGTGGCGTGTTCTAAAAAACAATCATAGTGGGGATTGTTCACAAAAGATGATAGAAACCAGATTTGAGTTGTCCGATGACTCTAAAGCTACTTTATATGAAGTTATTACATGAAATGGCTTCCTGATATGAGAAACATTGTTTTACATTAGCTCTGAGAAAAGGTTTTGGCCTAACTCTTGTTTTAAAATTCACTGTTGGCAGATACATGCTGAGGGCTCCAAGGCAAAATAGTACTCAAAGGAACATGTTTTTTTTTTTTTTTTAAAACATGTCCATATTTTATTATTTTATGACTGTCAATCCGAGTGTTTTACTAATAAATGGATTACCGATTGTTTTTAACGGTGGTGCTGATGGAACTGGAGTTTGCCAAGTCTACAATGTGAATATGATCACCATTGTAATAATAAAATTTGGGTAAATAAATGTTCCTTTGAGTACTTTCTTGCCTTAGAGCCCTCAGCATGTATCTTCTTGCCAACAGTGACTTTAAAAACAGTTAAGGCAAAACCTTTTCTCAAAGCTAATATAAAATAATGTTTCTCATGATTGTTTTATACCATAATCCAAAAAAACAGATGGAATTCTCCTTAAATATGTCGAATTTTCTCTTTAATACTAGTCAGTCTTGAGTCCTTGTCTGGTTTGTTCCTCATATGTGTGGCTATTAAGTATTGGGAACTCATCTAAAGTGAAATAATAAGAGTAAATTATGTAAAATTTTCATAAATACCAAATTTAATTAATTTTAGAGTTTCCTGTTAATGATAACTGAAGGCTTAGAAACGCCTCTGACCCGAGAATGTCCTTTTCTTATCCAGAGCCAGAGGCGATTCTGAATGCTGCGTTCTAGTGCTGGGTTGTAGTAATCCACACAGCCGTCCATGTGACTAGCATCAAGGCAGATTGAGGAAACAATTTCTTAGAACACAATAAATGCAGAAAGCATTCTGTTTCTTAGCTTCATTTCAAAATGCCCTCAGTCCAACAGCGTCTCAAGGAAACTCAGCTGTTCCAAAGTCTCGAGGATGAAACGCACAGTGACACAGCATTATTATAGCAAGAAGACAATGTAAGTCACAGAGCCTGACTCAAGTTTGTTTTTGGGACTGATTCTGGAAGGCTAAAAATCCAAACCACATGATCGTTGATCAAAACCTGAGGGCAGCAACTTTATAGTTACACAGTGTTTCACTGTCAAGATACTATTGCCAGTCAACAGTGAAATGTGTCTCGTCACATTTCTCAACTCAAACAGCAGAGTCAGATGTTTAGCGCTCCATTAACAAGTTCTGCCAGAGTTCCTGCCATGAAATTAGGCAACTGATTTCATCTTAGCACTTTTTTGGCTGGCATTAGAGCATGGCGTCTATACAATCATCCGAATCGCTCCAAATTTTAGAAGTATTTCTTCTTTATAATATAAAACATGTTTACATGTTGTTATAAACATGTAATTACACTGGGATGGTCACTAATACCAATGAATCCATGGACCCTTAATGGAATACACTGCAAAAACTCCTGATCCAACTAAGACTTATAATCTTATTTGTAGCCTAAAAGTCTTCTTGATCTTGTTTTGAGAATAATAGACTATATAAGAGCAGACTGTGTAAGATTATTAAGATTGTTTAAGGTCTTTTTTCCATATTTCAAGAAATCTTACCAATCTTACTGCAATTTCGCTTGTTTCTAGTCTAAAGATTTCTTTAAATAGAAAAAATATCATAAAACAATCTTTATATCGTCACTGTCGGGCAGAAACCTCGTATGTCCAAAACGGCTATTTTTCAGGAAACTGAAAAAACTATTTATATTCTAAATAAATGAATACTGTGTCATCAAACATCCCAAGCTATTTTCAACACTTTTCATTGGTTAATAATTTCTAAATTTTACAGACCCACGTGGAGACTGACCAATAGTATCAATTTATGAAAAAAAAAAAAAAACAAAGATCAAAAGTGGAGTTACAAGGTTTCCGCCCAACAGTGACGATATACAGTATAAGAGCAAATAATCTGCTCTTATATAGTATATTATTCGCAAAACAAGATCAAAAATAAGAAATAAGAGATTAGAAATAAGATTGCCAGTTAGATCAGGAGTTTTTGCAGAGTAGGTTTGTGAAAAACACATTTCAACACATTTTCTGCCTATTCCACACACAGTGAAGAGGTTTTGAGATTTGACTTGTAAACATGAAGTCGAAGTGAGTCTGTAAATAGATCCCTAAAACCTCTCTCAGCTCTATTCCGCACTTCTTGGAGTTGGCAGAGATTTATGGATGTGGTTTAAGAAACAGGCTGACTGTGAAATATAAATGAACTTGTGTAAATTAGATTTCCTTTAATAGTTTCACAGGCAAACTGTTGCATCAGTCAGGCCCGAGTAAGCAGCCTCCCTCGATATTTCATGGAAGTAAAACGTTCCACAGATCTGCATCATTGAGTAGGCTGTGTTTTATTTGATTACAGCAGACAACATCTGTCTTTTGGAGAGTAGTAAGCAGGACCTTGGTATAAGTACAGTATTTCTAATATATGAGACGCTGACACTACAGAAGCAGTACATACGGAGCGTGTATCTGGTAACAGGTTAAATTTTCTCTACGGTCGGAGTTGAACTAGCACTACCTTTACAAAGCCAACACGTATAAAGGCTGGCGACTGCTGTGTGTTTTCCTAAGCAGGACAGAACAGATTTGCAACAGAAGAGTTATAGGTTAAACCGTCTTGTGGAGACGTAGCGGATAAGATAGTGTGTATGATTTTTTTTTTTTTTTGTCCATCAGTGTGTTCAACAGCAAAGTGATTCTTTTTTTTTTCTTTTTGTCTTTTTTTAAACCTTTGTTTTGTTTTCAAAATGTCACGCTGTAAGAACTGTAATTATAGCAAAAGCGACGGCGAGTAATATCCAGAAAGTATAACAGCACCTTGAACCAGTTGATAAATGCACTGATTTAAAGAAGTCCCTCCAAAGACAAACTGTAATGAAAGTCTGGCTCTGTAAAACTGTCGGATGTATTGCCAACGCCTGTAGTGGTGCATGGTGTTGTTACAAAATGTATGATGTGTCCACTGAAAAGACCAGCCAGAGCAAAAACCGGGGGCCCACTCGCTCCCATTATAAAATGTAACAAAAGTTCCCGCAAAATTGTACAAATCTGTAGCAGTACAGAAAAAAAAAATATTTACAAGAACCCCCCCACCTTTTTTTTTTTTTTTAAAGTGTAGTTATGCAGCAAATCCAGCTTTGGCACTCGACGGTCTCCATCACTTCAGTGCATTCACTCTGTCCCCCCCATTGCCAAACCATCGCACAATGCACCGAAAACGCTGCCATAACGTTCCAGTAACGCTTCAGCCATACCGCCGCCGCCGCCGCCGCCCAGCACTCTGGGTGGTGATGAGGCCCCATCTGCTTCTGACTGGCGATATGTGCTAGCTGGCACAATGGAAGAGGGCAAGAGTGAAATCATTGGTTCCAAAAATACAACGTTTCAAAGTAAGCCTCTGTTCCTCTTCTTTTCTTCCACTTCTGTGCAAAATGACAGCGGCAGCAGCTCCTACCTGTCGGGAATGGGAACAAAGCCGTCATTACCACCCTGACAGCCTGAGTCACTCGCTACCCCAGCCCGCTGATGAACCCCAAAGGGAACCTCACGCTTGCTTCAATATTTCCTGCACCTGCACGACTGAACCCAAGCTGCTTTGTGGACTTTAGTTACTCTGCCACATTAACAAGTAATTGGATCATCAAAGGGATGTGAAATTACACTGCCAAAACAATCCCGCTGAGTTTGACATCTTAACTCTACGCTTTTGTCTATATTTATCTGCTTAATTAGCTAAAATGGGCTATTGGCTGAAACTACAGTTTATAACAGTATGACACCTGACAAATGCGCTACCATAGCTTTAAAAAAATGCAAATCTATATTTTACAGTGGCATGTTACCCACTTTTTTATAGGCACTTAAAAGTGTCACTTAAAAGTATTGTACAAATATGCTATTTTGTGTCATGAAATTTTATTCAGGTTTAATCAATAAACTATGGAACCTTTAAAGACAATTAACAAGGCATGCCTGCATCTAAAGACAGCAAATGTCATTGGAGTTAATACATCACAACACACTGTGGTGTCACAAAGACACTTTAGCTGAATGCCCTCCCGCCAACTCCAAAGTATACTGAGGGCACCCAAGAACACTTTGTCCCAATTTAACAATATTCAGTTTCTATTTCATTCGGTTTGAAAAGAAAAGCATTTTGCGAATCACCACGGGCACACAGTGTCACTGATGGAAAGCATCGCTCTGTGTTCGTTTTCATGACCTAACCTTTCACTTCAATGCTCCTTATTTAAAAAATGAAAAACATGGAAGACTGAACATTCACTTATTTCATGCTTATTTAAATCTGAATATGCCAACATGTAATGCTGTGAGTTCAGATACCCATATATACAAATAACCTCCTCTAATGCTCTAATGCTCTTCCTAGGTATGCTTCAGACTTGTGAGAAACACTGGTATTTTGTATAAAAACATGGGCTCAAAAAAAATAAAAAGTATTTTGTTTTTCAGTCATTAAAACAAAGCAGGAACAAGCCAAGAGAACACCACCAAAATTTGACCAAAAAGCCAAATGCAATTTTTAAATTTGTGTACCTCTAAAGATTTAAACGTTTGTGAAGGCAGGCTAAATCATGTCCCTCCAAAAATGAACCAATATTTCACTACCAAGATTGCTCTTCTTTTAGAACGAAAAACGTTGTTCGCAATCAAGTCTGCATTATTTGCATAGCAACATCCCAGTATGTCTTAACTCCCTGCTGCACGGCTTTGTTTTTCTTAACGGAACAACATCAAAAGAGTCCAACCTGGGTACCAGTCCTCTATTCCAAATTTCCATGGCAACAGCCAAATATGTCCTTTGATGAGGAGTGGTCTATTGTGTCCCCTCAGTCTCTATAATCACCAGACTGGAAAGGCAAAGAAAAAAAATTACTTTGTGATCAAACTTACCCTCTTCTTCTGCCCCTTCTCCCTCCTGTGGCCTAATCTGTGTCTGAGACCAGCTCTCGTGACGCCATCCTGGCCTTCACCCCAACTGCCTCCTCCATCCAGCCCCCACAGTCCTCTCCACCACCTCCATTCCTCCCCACTTCGGGGCCACGCTGGCCCAGTGTGTTGCTGAACCAGTCTTTGATCTCTTGGCTGCTTAGTTTGGTGCACTCTGCTCTAGGCATCTTCCATTCCTGGCCTGGCAGAGTAATACCGCAGGGCTGCTCTGAGATCATTCGACCATTGAGATGGCTGCCGCTCAGTTTGTGGAAAAGTTCCTTCCACTCAACAGCGCCGCTGCGCAAGGCCAGACGGCTATCTTTAAACCACCGGACGATGTCTGTACGAGATAAGCCTGTCTGCATCTCCAGATGACTATATTCCTCAGGTGAAGGCCACCGTGTTTGGACAAAGACATCTTTGAGGAGGTTAAGGGACTTCCTGTCCAGAGGACCAGATGACGAGGTGGGGGCAATGATGGGGGGGAGAAGGCTTGTGGCTAGTCCACCTTGCTTGTGAACTCCATTAAGAAAAGCAAATTGGTTGTGTGAACGGGATCTCCTCTCTGCAATGTCCGTTCTCTTGGATCCCATGGAATTTAACAGGGCTTTTTCTAAGTTGTCTCGAAGTGCTCGTCGTTCCATGAACCAGCTGTCAATCTCCTCTCTGGAGAGTCTAGTGGTGATTGAGATGTGGTCAACCTCGTTGTATGATGGGAAACTATTCCTCTGAAAACTCTCCTCCAAAACCTTCAGCTGCTCAGCAGTTTTCCCCTTCACTCTTTCCAGGAGAGGGAACTGGGTCGGGACTGTTTTCGGACGCTCCTTTGGAGCAAAGTCATTATTCAAGTGCTGTGGACCATTGTGGGCCGGTGCACTCTGGTCAAGGAACCAATTCTTACCATCCCCACAGGGGACTCCATTGCTGTTCTGACTCTCTGAGGGTCGACGTTCTGAGCCCGTGAGCTTCTGCTCCACTGTCGGCTCTAGTGGTTTACACTCTAGAGAGAAAGTAGGGATCAGGGGAGGGGCTATGGGTGGAGCCCGGGCAGTCTGAATGATTGTTGGCCTCTTCAGTTGAGCAGCCACCAAGGGGGGCACCAAAGGTAAGTTTAAATCAGTAGGTAAAGGTGACAGTTTGTCTTTATGAATTACTGAAGAGGTAGGTGCTTGATTCCTCAAGTGCTGTGGAACCATAGACCTCTTTAGATCTGCGGACAGTAATGACACCATGGATTGTTTGTCTCTGGGTAGCAGGGGAGGGGGTGCCATGGGTACCTTATCTTTGGATGGTACAAGTGGAAATGCCATTGGCAATTTCATCTTGGGCATAACATAAGGAGCGACAATGGGTCTTTTTATGTCCGGGGCAATCAAAGGTGGGGGCATAGATCTCTTACAGTCTGGGGGTACAGGAGGAGGAGCCATGGGCAGTCTCTCTATAGGAGGGACTGGTGGGGGTGCCATCCTTAACTTATCTTTGGGTTCCTCTGTGGGTAACATGGGACGCTTTATCTCTTGGGTCACCATTGGAGTTCCCAAGGTGCGCTTGAGGTTCTGCATACTATTAACTGTTGTCACAGTGACTGTTGCACACGTAGCGGGTGACCCATTCATAGTGGGCACAGCGGACAGGTTGGGATGTCCAATGATGTGACAAGAGACTGCTGGTGCAATAGACTGACTGGGAGCGACTGGCTCGCTTACAGACGTAGGCAAAACGGTGAATGTCTGGTCAGCAGGTGGCATGCATCCATTGAACATTTTCTTTCGAGCTTCCTCCACCTCTTCTGGTGACCAGGTGATTCCCTGCTTCAATCGCTGGGTAGTGAACCATACCTTGATTTGCTCTTCTGGATGCTTAGATGCAGCGGTGAGCCATGAGAGCTCTGCATGAGTTGGGTAGGGAAATTTGTTGAACGACGTGATAAGTGTAGCATTGCTGTCCAACAAAGGATTGTACTTGCTTGTGTTCAGAGGAACGGCGATTGTTGGAATGGAGTTAAGGTTGGGTGGGCGCTGCAGCAGAGGCATGACATGGGAAAGGCCCTGCAGTATCATAGGCTCAGGGATAATGATTGTGCCGTTAACATTAACTGCAGTGATCTGATCCTTTAACATAAGATTATCTAAATGACTTTCTACCTCATTTCCATTGTTGAAGATGTCAGTGTTGTTTGCCTGTGGCTTCCCGATAGTTTGCGTGGCTGAGGGGCATGGGGGTAAAAAGTTGATGCAGTCATCATCTTGAATGTGTTTAGTTTCTAGAGAGGTTGAATCATCCTCCTTCTCGATGGTCTGCTCTAGGATGGTCTGGTTGTCAAGTTTAATTCGCTTGAACTTGAAATTGCTCTCTCCTGAATGCTGCGTTTCATTGTGTTCTGTAAGGGAGTCAAATTTCTTGGTGCTGAAGTTGCAAATGGCGCACAGGTACACAGGGTTCAGAATGACATTCGGATGTGCAGAGTACACATGCCCTTTGAAATTGTTGAGGTTCTGAGTGAAGAAGGAGCAGTACTTACACCGATAGTCCCTACCGTGCTGTTTCTGCGAGGCAAGAGACTTCTCTAATTCCATCTTCCCTTCTGTCACATGACTCTCCTCCTCATTCTCAAACTCGCCCTCCCTGGTTGACATCTGATGCACATCTAAAGAATGCTGAAGAGAGGAAGACCTGTCCTCAAACACTTCATCAGCTAGGATATCCATTTCAACAGGGCTGTCCGTTGGTACATCGCTGACACACACCATGCAGGGAGTGAAGGACTTCCTTCGGCTGGACATGGTAACCGTAGTGACCGGGTTCAGGGGTAAACCTGACAGAGCAGATGGGAGGGGTCGCAAAGGGAAGGAGGGAGAGAGGGATGGAGGTGACCAGAGTGGAATCCCAGCCCGGGAGTGGGACTCTGCAGTTCCTCAGTCCGCTCCGGAGTCTCCCAGCCTTGGCTCCGGAGTCTCCCGCTGACTGGGGACATCAGCTCCAGCGCAGGACGTCATAGGACCTCATCACACACAACTCACCTGCACAAAGACAAGAGAACGGAGGACAGCAATGAACCCAACTATTATATGAATCAACAGCCAAACACACAAAATGATTTCCTGTTTCCTGTATAAACCCTCTTGCAAGCAAATGTGAGACTGCCTTTTTCTTTGAGATCAATTTGACTGCAACTTCAGTCAGTGTTAACTCTATTACACTTATTGTAATAGATTTAAATATGAATCAGAAACAGCACCTTCAGCTACCAGGACCAACACAGTGATCTTAACAGTGGACATTTTCATTTAAGCCGACCATGTTTCTCCAAGTATACAGTATTTGATAGGAAAACACATTTTTTAGGCAATGGATCTATTACAATATGTACAGCACTAGAAGACGGCAGCCCAAGTCCGAGTTACAGTTTTGCTTCAGAGCTCCTCCTTCAAATTTATATGAGAAGGTAAACAGAAGAGGAGAAAATTCTGGCATGGCCTACTCCAACAGGGGAAGACCCCCGCCTTCTTTTCCCCGTCTCTAATAAAACAGCCTAGGAGATCAAGGAGAGCCCATCTCTGCAGCAAAGGCGAACAGAAGAGAGGTCTATGAGTTTGCTGGAGGGGTCCACGAGTTCAGGCATTCCACAGAGCAAGCCAACACAACTCAGCACAGGATGCGAGATTTATCAACAGTCTCAGTTAGGGAGTGAGACAGGGGACAAAGGAAGAAAGAAACGAAAAAAGAAACAACTAACAACAAATACAAAACAGATTTGACATCAGTGTATAAACTCATACTTGAATCCAAACTGATTTCTCACCAAAAAAAAAAAACTTACGATCCCTCTCATTTTTTTCCATTACATCAGGTGCTATGAAGTTGATGAACACTGCCAGATCACAAATCGCCTTCAGTTCCTCTTCAGAGTGACACAGCGTTTTTTTATGCTATTAGGCAAGTGCGATAAAGTTGGAGCAGATCAAACTCGTATGGTCTTTGTTTTACGTAGACAAATCTTGGGTGATTTTTTCCCCTTCATTTCTGAATAGTTATTGCACAGATCAGCTAAAACCACCTGAAAAAAGATTAGAAAAGAGACTGACAAAGCCCTTCGGTTATATGTTCTCTACATGCGCTGAAATCTTCGGATTGTCCCCTTTCCTAACGCATCTAAAAGGAAAGCACAAATTTGTGCACCACCACAGAATGAGACTTCTGGTGTACCAGCTGAGGTGAGATAGTTGAGAAGGTACAACATGAAGGTACTTACTAAGGCAACTCATAGTCAGTGAGAATCAGCAACGTCATCTGTACGACCTGGCAATAATCCCAGCTATTTTCATCAGACGACAGTATAGTAGCACAGGCAACAGGAACGGATCGTGTCCAGTGGCTGAAAAACCATATACTGTCCTTCAGCCTCACCTCACCACACCACACTACTCCAGTCACACCTTCAATCACACCACTAGGAGCATCTCAGCTTTTCTTCAGTCTCATTCCTCAGGAAAGCACTTTAAGTCTCGCTCCTCACAAAATGAAACAATAACTGGGAACACCAGCCCTTTTACAGCAATCACACTCAAAACGCATGAAGTGGTGTGTAAGGAGCTGTCCGCTGCTATAGCCTTTAGTATGATGTACATCTGTACTGCAGCAAAAGCAAAAACTTCTCTATCCGTCTCCCTGAAAACCCCCGAAACAAAAAAAAGCATGGCCAATCAATATCTTAGGCTGATTACTCTGTGTAATCCTTTCATTATTAAAGGAGAAGGAAAGTGAGCCAACGCTGAAGTCCTCCCTAGTCTATAATTCACTGTAGTCACCTGCATGAAATAAGGAGGAATTTCAAAAGGAGAACATGCACACCCTCTTCTCTAAATTAAATAAACTGCGTGCTGTCTTCTGGACTATTAAAAATGTTAAAATATGAAGCCTGGCTTCATATCCATGTTGTTATGGCAACAGCAGAGCGGCGTGATGGTCCACTGTCACCTCTGCGCTGCATATTAATGACTCCGCCTCTCTCTCAGGTGCTAATTAGAAACACACTCACAGCCGCCCAGCGGAGCGGAGACGAGCCTGTACGCGTGAGAGAGAGAGAGAGAGGGAGAGAGAGATAGAGAG
>JBBPCW010000127.1:417902-427934 GCA_037974425.1 Phenacogrammus interruptus
CATCTCTCTCTCTCGCTCTCTTCATCTCTCTCTCTCGCTCTCTTCATCTCTCTCTCTCGCTCTCTTCATCTCTCTCTTTCTCGCTCTCTTCATCTCTCTCTTTCTCGCTCTCCATCTCTCTCTTTCGCTCTCTTCTCTCTCCCTCTCGCTCTCCATCTCTCTCGCTCTCTTCATCTCTCTCTCTCTCGCTCTCTTCATCTCTCTCTCTCTCTCGCTCTCTTCATCTCTCTCTCTCGCTCTCTTCATCTCTCTCTCTCTCGCTCTCTTCATCTCTCTCTCTTCATCTCTTTCTCTCGCTCTCTCTCTTCATCTCTCTCTTGCTCTCTTTATATCTCTCTCTTCATCTCTCTCTCTCTCTTCATCTCTCTCTCTCTCTTCATCTCTCTCTCTTCATATATCTCTCTTTTGCTTTCTTCGTCTCTCTCTCTCTTGCTCTCTTCATATCTCTCTCTCTCTCTTCATCTCTCTCTCTCTTCATCTCTCTCTCTCTTGCTCTCTCTCTCTCTTCTTCCCTCTCTCTTCATCTCTCTCTCTTGCTCTCTTCATCTCTCTCTCTCTCTTGCTGTCTTCATCTCTCTCTCTCTCGCTCTCTTCATCTCTCTGTCTCTCTCCCTCTCTCTCTTGCTCTCTTCATCTCTCTCTCTTGCTCTCTTCATCTCTCTCTCTCTCTTGCTCTCTTCATCTCTCTCTCGCGCGCTCTCTCGCTCTCTTTGTCTCTCTGTCTCTCTCTTACACGCTTGCTGTCTTTCTCCCCTCCCCGCCCCACACACACACACGCACACTCACACTTTTTTTCCCCTCACACGCACATTCTCTCTCACACACTTTTTTTCTCACATTCTCTCTCACATGCACACTCCCTCTTTCTCACTCACATGCAATTTCAATCATTACCAACGCTTTTTGCAAAATCTGGTTCCTCAGTGCGGCGTCAAATGATTCGATCTTGCGTTCTGATTAGTTCTTGGAACAGTTGGAGGCTTTTGCTGCCAAACGGAAGTGGTGATTAGAGGATTTTGCCAACATATCATTATTACAGACGAGACAAGACGAGAGTGGTATTTAATATAACAAAATGATTTGATGTACATTTACTACATGTGGAGAGCATGGCGTTTAGAGGCCAATCAGCAGAAAGGAGAAATAAATAGTGTTCTTGGATTGGCTACTTTTAAACCTCACACCTCTGGGCGGCATTTCACTTTCCCAATACCTGCTTTCTTCATGTTTTCTGGACAGTACAGAAACATTGATGGTTACTTTTTTATTTGGAAATGTTACTGAATTTACATTAATATTTGTTCCAAATATATTTTTCTTTATAATTTAGCACTAAAATTCATGAAAAATTATAAATTGCCTCGCCCCTCATCCTAATACTGGGTGGTTTGTTTAGGTGCGGTGCTATGCTTCCCAGCACAAGTAGGCATGGGTCTGCAGTTTCCATGTTAGCGAGCGATTATTAGTTATATGTGTAGATATAGATTTATGTAGTATCCACAGCATGTGTACATTTGCAACAGTAGCTGACTTGTTTTGATTCTTTCCTAGGTTCTACTGAAAAATGTCACCACGGTGTCTCTACCGTCAGTCATGGACCCCCTGGCCTTCGAGAGTGTCCTGAACTCCGCCTACACGGGTCAGCTGCGCATCGTACGCGATGACATCGTCAACTACGTCACGGTGGCCAGCTTCCTGCAGATGTGGCACATTGTAGATAAGTGCACAGACATCCTAAAAAGGTCGCGGCCCTTGATCCAGGTCAGCCCCGGCGAGGCCAGCTCTTCCAGGCACCAGTCCCCCAGCAGCTCGGACTGCTGCCTGACAGACCCGGAAGAGCGGGAACGGGGGCAGGGCGAGCGCGGCCCTGCCCAGGAACGGAAGACCCTAGGGGGAGAGCATGGCACCCTACCTCCCCTGGCCACCTGGAGGAGGCCTCAGCAGCTCCAGCAGCACGGCAGGTGGGGCAGATCCAGGCTTTCTTTCCCCTCCCAAAACAGACCCGAAACTCCTCCCTCCAACTGCAGCCCTGCTGGGGAAGGAGAGCAGCCCTGCAGCCCAGAGAGTCTCTGGATGACCAGCGGTGGTGCGACTGCAAATGACAGACACAAAGTACGCACTCGCCTCAGGGCGGCGCAGGAGAGCAGGGAACGAGGAGTGAGGGAGGAGGAAGAGGAGAGGAGGCGAGGGGAGAGGTGGATGGAAGCAGATGAAGGTGTGGGGGAGGAGTTGGAGGAGGAGAGAGTGAAGGTGGAGTTGGAGGAGCGTGGCGCCGGTGAGTGGAGCGTCTGCATCACTGCTGTTTAACTCCCATCTACCGGGGGGAGCTCTCTCACTGTCGCAAAGCAGCAGCAGCAAGCGCTGCCCCCCAATCTTTAAAAAGGGAGCGTCCCAGATTCTGACAATGTTCTGCACCGTGTGTGTGTCTGTTTCTGTGTCTGTGTTTGACCGTCTCTTCTCTGCTCTTCTCTCTCTCAGGAGGCTGTGGCTCAGGGGCAACTCTCAAAGAGGAGGGAAAGAGAGAGGGAGGGAGAGAAGGTGCAGAGAGAGGCAGAGAGCAAGAGCAAAGGTTTCTCTCAGCTCAGCAACCACAGGAAGAGCTCGCTGCCGCAGGAGGTGCCGCTCCTCATCCTCCTCCTCTCCCAGGGCCCTCCCCACGAGCTAATTGGCATCCTGCGGCTGAATGGACGGCAGGTCCGTACCCTCAGCCTGGCGGCAGGTTGCTGGAAGATCATTCTCGAGTCAAAGAGGGCGTGGCTGACGTGGACGAAGAGATGGACTTCAGCCGTTTCGCGGAAGCGGGTTTTGAGGGAGAGACGTATGACGAGATCGAGGAGGGTACAGGACAGGTTTCCCAAAGGCCTCTGCTACCCATGTCACCTGGCGGCGGAGGTGAGTTCGTGCTGGGGCCTTCCGAGCTGACCTGGACATCGGGTGCGCTCTCTCCCCCATCGCACTCTTCCTCTCTCCCTCCTTCCTCCTCCCCCATCCCCTCGTCCTCCTCCCCCCCGTCCCTGGCGGGAGCGCCCTACACGGGCAAGGTGCACTTCTGCCACTGCGGCAAGGCCTTCACGCTGAAGAGCATGCGTGACCGCCATGTCAAAATGCAGCACCTGAACCTACGGCCCTTTGCCTGCCCCGTCTGTGCCAAGAGCTTCAAGATGAAGCACCACCTGACCAAGCATGTGAAGACGCACGGAGGCCTGCGTCCGTACGAATGTGGCTTCTGCGGCAAGAAGATTGTCTGGAGGGACAGCTACCTCAAGCACCAGGCGCGGTGCCAGCGCCTCGCTGCCAAAATGTCCGCATCCGGGCACCAAGGTGATCTCGATGCAGCCGAAGGCGACGAGCCGGAACCAGGGCAGGAGGAGGCAGGTTTTGAGTATGGAGCATATCTGTGTGAGGGGCAGGGCCAGGTAAAGGTGGAACAGGGAGAGGGGCAGGTGAGGGAAGACTGTATGGAGGGTTTAGTGGGGAGAATTTCAGGACAGGATCGATCTCTGATGGAGCAGGTTCTGAAGGAGGAAGATGGAGGCAGGTATACGTGAGGGAGAAAGCCCTGCTCTTCTCTGTTTTTGTGCTGATCTAAGCTCAGTGTCTGCTCTCAGTGTCTTAGCCCAGCCTGACCTAGTTCACCAAGAGGTACCTTTTCAAAAGTTGTCCAGATTTTGGCTTCTGGAGTGGGTAGAGCCTGTCCAGTCCTCAAGTCACAATCCAGCTGGACAACTTTAGGAAATGCAAAATTGTCCAGTGATCCTAGGTTTCTCCTAAAACTCCCTGTCTGAGGTCATATTAATTTTTTTTAAAGAGTGGGTGCTGAAGTCTGGGGTCACAATACCCTTTACATTTTAACTAAGAAGCCTCAGCACTGTTGTAGTAGTAGCTCAAGATAAACACACAATGCATGAACTGTAGTAAGCAAGGCTGCAAGTAGCACAACTGGTCATTTTTTACTGTCTACGAGACGCACATCTGGTCATATTTAGTTACAAGAGATTTCAGATATCAAGTTGCATTCAGATTTGGGGAAAACCTGCAGGTTTGTTTATTACAGTGGGATTTCAGACTGAAAAGTGTGAATAAAGCCATTCGAATGAACGGTATGTTACATAAAAGATGAGTGAAGTATCCTGCCACTGGATTCACCAAAAATGGACAGTAACTAATAATGAAGAGGAACCAATTTTAGATGTGAACGTTGTTTTTATCTACGTGTGGGCCTGTAGTTGATGACTGATGCTGATATGACTGCTATCGAATCGATCATTGATGTTGCTGCTGCCTTTGGCCTTAATTGATTAACACAGGTATTTCCAAGAAGAAAGTTATTAACAGTATACATTGGTCATTTTTCCATTGAACTGTGTGCAAATCAGTGTCAGTGTAACCGACCATGCATTACTTTCAATTGCATCGGTTTCTTTTAACCACATAGACTCCTTTAAATAACATTTGTCAGGCTTTCAGTGTTCAAATCGGCACTTGGAACGAAAAACGGCAGAATCTGAGTGAATCCGACATTAGCTTGAGCCATCCATGCGGTGTTAGGAACAGTGCTTTTGTTTTATCTGGTGTGAAATGTCCTTTTGGCCTCAACATAGACTTGTGCTTTGTATAGCTTCATGTGCAGTTCCTGTTCTCTCCCCTCTGGTGGGATGCTGGCAAAGCTTTAGTGCTAAATGTTCATGATTTGTATGACACCGTAAGATGTGTATAAAATAAAGATTTTTCAATCACAAGCCAGAACTGATCTGATGAGTGATGGTGACTGAGAGGATAAAGCTTAGCCCTCTGGCTGAGAATCGCATCAATCCTTCAAATGATTACCAAGTGTTTCATAAGCTCGAAGTAATAGACCAACAACAAAATTAGTGGCTGTTGCTTATTACTTTTAAAAGTAGCCTCTAGTTTTGTGGTAAATACGTTACATTCAATAATACATGTGTGCTGCTGATGTAGCATCGCTCAAACTAAGCAAGGTCCAACCTGAACAACAAAGCAGAGCCCAAAATCAAAACTAATCACAGGGAAGAGAAAGAAGGCCAAACTGCAAATAAAATAATACAGTAAGATTAGAACTTCACAAAGAAGAAACATGAACTTTAAAAAAATGTCACAGATCATGAATCAGCACTCAGGGATCCACTGTCAGATCATTAGAGGTGTGGTGAGAGCGCCCTCTGCAGGAGAGTGGTCTGATGCTAAATTCACATTCAGAGCTCCAATTTTAAGTTAGAAATGTCTAATTTCTTCTAGTAAACCACCAAGAGCACAAGGTTAAAATGTAGTTGTCCTGTGATAAAAGCCTTTCTGTTTTGTAACAGACTGTAATTAGAGGTGAAGCTCCTGGTGGTTACTCTGAGGGACAGCTTGTTCGCCCCTTTCCCGCCTAGACATTCCTAAGACTAGCATATGGACAATATGTACAAACATGTGAACCGACTGACAGAAGTGAACGCTGATTTGTAACTGCTTTATAGCGACACTTTTATTTATATTTGATGTTTGTGAATAAAAACACAATCTTTGAAACACCTACTCAAAAGGTAGCTAAACGGGAATGGAGAGAAAACACTGAACGTTTTACGTTTTTACAGTAAGTGAGCTCTCGGATTAATAAACAGGAGCTTTGAGCTCTTCAGGATTGTACAAATATCTGTTTTGATTCATATTTGCCTGCAGATTGTTCTAGCTTTATCGTTATCCATGTTCACTACGGTTTAACTTCGATTCTCTGGTTCTCCATCTTATGAACCAACGTTTTCTAATTAGAACATTGCTGAGAATTAAAAACTCAAATTACTGATGTGAAAGTTTGTTTGTTCTGCAACATAAAATGTCTTATTTTTAAAAACATTCAAACAGTGGAGTATTTATCTGGCTCGGTGGAAGCAGCAGTAAAGGAGGTGTTGGTTCCAATGAAACATGGAGCAGGACGTTTACTCCAACAGGTCCTCAAAACACATCTCAGTCTCCTGCAACTTCCAGAGACTCTACTTGAGAGTCTCTGATTCAGCCAGAGAGCCGTTTTAGAGAAAAACGGGGTAGAAGGGCCTGTACTGGAAGTGCCTTCATTTATATTCAGCATTTAGCAGGTTTTATCCAAATCGACTTCCATTCCCTACCTACAGGGGGCAGTCTCTCCCTGGAGCAACTTGGGGTTAAGGGTCTTGCTCAGGAACCCAGTAGTTGTGCTGAAGGTAGGATTCGAACCCTCTCCACCCACTCGGCCACCACCTTATGGAGTCTGAGCATCAGTACACTGTTCAGGTGTGTGAATACTCAAGACTTTAACATGACAGTGAGTACTGATCTTTTAATTAATTAGAAGTCTAAATGTATATCAGACAGAGGAATGGACTTATTCCACACCATTAAAGTGATAAATGACCAACAGGAAAATTAGCGGCTGTTGCTTATTACTTTCAAAATTAGTCTCTAGTTTTGTGGTAAATAAGTTAAATTCAATAATACATGTGTGCTGATGATGTAGCATCGCTCAAACTCAGCAAGGTCCGTCCTGAAAGGCACCTAACGATAAAGCAGATCAAAACAGAGCCCAAAAACAAAACTAATCACAGGGAAGAGAAAGAATGCCAAACTGTAAACAAAATAATACAGTAAGATTTGAACTTCACAAAGAAGAAACACGAACTTTATGCCACAGATCATAAATCAGCACTCAGGGACCCACAGTCAGATCATTAGAGATGTGTTGAGAGCGACCTCTGTTGGCAAGGAGGGTGATGCTAATGCTAAATCTGATGCTAAATTCACCTTCAGAGCTCCAATTTTAAGTTAGAAGTGTCTAATTTCTTCTAGTAAACAACTCTACACCAAGAACACAAGGTTAAAAAGTAGCTGTCTTGTGATAAAAGCCTTTCTGTCTTATAAAAGACTGTAAATGGAGGGTGGAGCTCCTGGTGGTTATTCTGAGGGACTGAGCTGGGACGCCTCTCTCCCGGCTCTCCAGCCCGAGTGCCAGGCTTGAATGTAGATCACTCGCCCGGCAGCTGCTGAAGCCAGGAGAAAGACCAGACCAGCCAAACAAACACCACCAAACATCAGCCAGTTCTGTACAACACTCACACCACCTAGAGAGAGAGGGAGAGAGGGAGAGCGAAGGTTTAAATCAGAGAACTTTACTCACATTCTTTAAGCTCAGTGAAATGTTACTGAGTATGTTTAGAGAAGCCATAAAGCAGCAAAAATCGCTCAATATTGTGAACATCCCTTCACAAATACACACACACACACACACAAACAGTGCTTTAGTGTTACCTGTGTTCTCATTGAAACCTTCACTTGGTGTCGATGTGGATGGAGTGACTGGAATGAATAAGAAGCAGAATTATTATATCTACCTATATTTGGAAACTATAAACTCATTCATATATATAAATGCTGGGCAATGATTGACTTTTTAATCATGATTAATTTCTGCTATTAACCACGATTAATCTCATTATTATAGGCAAAATTAAATAATTAATGCATAATCACTTGCGAATCTTAACTCAAACATTAAAGTAATCAAATCAAATATAAAACTAAAGCTATTTGCCACTCCAGTGCATTCATGTTTTATCCAGTTCGCTATAGAAACACAAGTTACCCTCAGAGTCCAGAGCATTATAGTAACTGCAAAGGGGGCCAACTACATATGAAAGTCCCTGTTGGTGTAATGGTCAGGCGTCCCATTACTTTTTTCCATGTTGTGTATAATAATACTTTAGACATAAGTCTTCTGCAATGAATCATGGGGAATATGTCCTCTCTTTGCTGGGAAAACTTTACGCTATGGTTGGAACTTTGCTGTGAGGGTTTGATTGTGTTCAGCCACAGCAATAGGTGCTGATGTTGGAGGAATAGTTGTGGAACATGGGGGCGGAGCCTTTACGGTAGCTCCAAAGGAGGATTCAACTCAGTGTATCTGAATAACTATCCTGATATTAAACTACAGGTGTTAGCTTCCACACGTTAATCCATGAAACTCTGCTGCTTTCACCAGAAATTTGTACAACGACATTTTCACCGCTTCCTGTCTGCCATTTCCTCTCGTCCCGCTGCAGCTTTACTGACCAACGTCTGAGTGAATCACTTACTATAAACAGCACTGCAGCTTCATACAAATGCATGAATACACATTTATAAATGTGGTGTACTGTGTCAGTTGGACATTTACTAATATTTTTATTCATTTGAGTAATTTTTTTAATTGATTAAGTCATTTTCTACTACAATGATGGGCAAATACTCGGTGTAATAAAACTGAGAATAATAAAAATAATATGCTTTTTAAATACCAACACTTATGTACAGACATCTCGATCAAGTTGTTTTAGTGATACCTGTGTCCTCCGTTTTGAAGTAGTCAGTTGTTGTGGATGTAGATATGGTGCATGGAGGGACTGGAATAATAATAGAGGAATATTATAAATAGGCATATCCGTAATATATATATGTGTAAACTCTATACCGATAAACTCTGTAGGGGTGGGGAAGGGGGGGTGGAGTCTGGTTTCAGTAACCCCCCCTCATGTGCTATGTCCCTGATAGGTAGATCATGGATAGAGTCAGAGCTTATAGATGTATACAGGGTTTATCAGTATAGAGTTTACACATATACAGTAATCCCCCGTTATTCGCAGGGGTCACGTTCCAAAAGCACCCGCGTATTGAAAAACTGCATTGTTGTGTTTTGGTTAAAAGAAGTGTAAACCCTATATATGCCCACATATATGCTCCCTGAACACTTTAATTTCATTTTAAACTCAGTTTTTGTCAGATTGAAACGATGCTACAGGGGTCAGAGTGTATTTATAATTTGGCTTCCCCAGAACACCCCCACTTTTGGAAAGCTTGACACGCCCCTGCTGCCTATTAACTATATAATGTACCTATCTATGAAGAGATCTGCTACACCGCTTGTTAAAAGCTTTCATTTTTTTTCTCTTAAAATACTTTTACTGATATTAAACAGCTTCCACACACAAAGTGTTTCCAGACTGAAACCTTTAGTAAATTCAGGTTTTTTTTTTCTTCCAACATTACATTTATCAGCATTTATTAACCAACATCTATATTCGACTGTGTTTATGCCATTCATAAGTTTTTTGCACTAAAACAAAAAATATTCAGTTAAAATGTGATTCACTTTGTCCAGAGAATATTTTGACAATGTGATGCGTAACATCATGTTCATCAAGTTCTCAAACTCACTTTTTGATCTCACTGTGAGCTCCACTGTTGATCCATCGCAGTAGTATCTCCCAGCGTCTGACTGTGAGACTCTGAATATAGTCAGCACTAGATTTGCTCCTGAGCCGTAACATCTGTCTGGATCTGGGATGTGTTTGATCATCTTTCCATTATCTGTGGTGAGAATCTCCACTCTCTCACCGTTGATGTCTCGGCTCCAGGTCACTTTACCGTTAGTTAATCTTCCACAGGCAAGAACGGCGATGGTGCCCTCTTCCCAGCTCAAGTGTAGAACCTCTGATAGGAAGAACAGGAGAGATTTTAAGTGTTTGGTGCTGAGTTCCAGACTACACTCTCTAATCTCTGATATTCTTCAGCAGTTCAGGGAGGAAAACTCCTGAGTGATTCCACAATCTGAGACCATTCGTGTCTCTCTGATATTATTTTACAGACGTTTGTAAATATTAAGATTGATTTCAAAACCAGAAAACTTTAATGATCCCGGAAGAAATTGCTTAACAATTATATTTTATGAGACATTTTAAACACAGATAAGGGCCTCACGTCAAAAACAATTTTTAAAAAGTGTATTTTCCAAATCCAGTCCTCATGCTTAAACATCCAAATTTCCTGAAAATCATGGGAAGAAGAAAATAAATGTCTCTCAATCTTTATTCTTTGTTTTAGTGATATTGTGATGTTGATTTATGTGTGTTATCTGACTGATTTGTTCTCTGGCTTTACCTATTGCCATTTCTAGCCACTGCAGAATCATAGGCAGGCTAGGGGAACTCGTATTAACGTTAAATCTCATAAAGTGACATCTTCATG
>JBBPCW010000127.1:528831-541384 GCA_037974425.1 Phenacogrammus interruptus
TTCCCCACCATTCTTTTTTATCGTTATTCCACTCTCTTTCTTCCTCTCTCACCTTCTTCATTTTCCTCTTTTTTCTCTCCCTCCTTCCATCCTCTGTGTCTAAATAGCTTTTACTTTTCTCTCCCTTCTTCCTGTTTCCCTTCTTTTCTTTTCTCCTTCTGTCTCTCACCTTCCATTCCTCTCTTTAGTGTTCTCTTTTCTTCTTTCCTCCCTCCCACCCTTCCTTCTCCTCATTCTTTTCTCTCTCTCTCTCTCTCTCTCTCTCTCTCTCTCTCTTTCTCACCCCTCTCTCTATCCCTTGGTATGTGCCTTTATATAGCTGATCTTGATGAGCTAATTTGGCACAGCGGAGAGACGGGGTAATTCTTCTCTAGAGAGCGAGAGGCCTTTGTGCTGAGGCTGCTGTCCAGGGTCCTGAATATGCAACGGCAGGTCTGCACCTCGCTTCTCCATGGAAACACCGGCCTGCCGCGCCGGCTCCTTGCCAAGGAAATGAAATGAGCACCCAGCGTTTTCTTGCAGGCAAGAACGCTTTGATTCGCTCGTTAGGGGGAGAAAAGTGCGTTCACAAAAGGGTTCGGTGCGGATTTAAGTGACAAGCAAAATTGCATCTGCAAAACGGCGTCTTCCATCATGAGTGGTGTGGAAAATAACACTGAAAACATTTAAAATGATTTTTTAAAATAATCCAGAAACGCCTCGAGTGTTTAATCTGTTCTCCAGCAAAAACAGGCAAATGAGGGAGGGTGAGACGGCGCCCCTCAACAAATTCTTGGAATGCGTGGGCTTAGAAAGAGATGCAGCAACAGCGCACACTTGTCATAGAACTTTCTCCACATCTCCAGAGCCGTTCCTCCTTTTAGGTGTTGCCTAGGAGATGGACGGAGAGCCGAGGGGAGGCCGGGGGGGAGTGTGTGTGTGTGGGGGGGGGTGTCGCTGTTCTTGCTGGACCTGAAAAGAAATAAGTGGATAAGATAAGACATCAAAATTGTAATGAAGGGCATTCCTCTCTAATGTGTGGACATTATCCGTTCCGTTGGCGGAAGGCCGTTTGGAAGGAAACTTTATTAGCCTCCTGCCCTTCAAGCCAAGCATAACCTTGCCTGTCCTCCTGCCACACGGCCAGCTGTGCTCCGTGATTCAGCTAACACCTTCTGGGCTCAACACACACAGGCATTCACTCACACACATACATCCGCGCACTCACACACTGGCTGCTCATCATGTGCCCTCCAGCTAAATATCATCCTTCAAATCATATGCATTATGAATGGCAATGGCATGCAGCCAAACGGTTGGAGTACAGAGTCAGCTAAAGGACCATGCTAGCCCGCAGTGTCAGCTGGGGGTCGACAGCACTTCCTACGCTATGAGTGACCAGTGGAAGTCTGTTATTGTGCATACTGCACAGTTCAGCCCCTTTCAGTTCCATATGTATGGCTCATAACACAATAGGCACTGTCACAGTTCTTCTGACCCCACTGAGAGCGACAAAGATGAGAACCCCCCTCCCCTAGATACAATCAGGGCAGCCCTTTAAGAGGAGCCAAGACTGCAGAGAGGAAGCCTTTTTCTCCTGTGGCTGGTGAAGGGAAGGAAATGAGGAAGAAAGGTGGCCATGAAGGGTAATAAACGGGAGAATCCACTTAGAGTCAAGGTCGAGGATTTAATAAAAATGTAAATGTAACTACTGGAAGGTGAAAAGGATACTTTAAGTAAAAACATACTTACTAGAGAAGTGAAACATATTAATAATGCCTTAGAAACGTGTAAAATTACTGTTAATGCTCTTTATTAGCTTTACCTTTCAAACCATGCATAGGTCTGCTGCCACCTGCAAACCCCAGTTTTTGGTCCAACTATAATGCGCTCATTTAAATCACTTTTAAAGTGATTCTCTCAGCAGTTTTGGCAGACTGTGTTTGACAATGAGCAGAAAAATGAGATTTAGAGAATTTGGAGGCCAAAGTAATGTATTAAACTATTTGTCATGTTCCCCAAACCCTTACTGAACAATAACTGCAGTGAGGCACATTACACTGCTGGAAGAGGACACAGTTATTAGGGAATATTGTAGCCAGGAACTTGGTCTGCAACAATGTTTGGGAAGATGATACATGTCAAAGTAACATCTACCTGAATGCCGTTAATGTAATGTAAACATGAATGCAGGGCCCAGCAGAATGCTGCCCAGTGCATCACACTGCCTCCATCATGTTGCCTTCTTCCCACAGTGCATCAAAGCACCATCTTTTTCCCAGGTAAGTTGTACTCTCACACACAGGTGGACAGACAATGTAGAAGAAATTGTTATTCTTCAGACCAGGCACCTTCATCCATTGCTTCATGGGCCAGATCTGATGCTCACTTGTGTTCAGGATTAAAAATGTTCTTAACTAAAGATGAAATTAAATGTAAAAGATTTTCTTCATGGTACGAGCAAGTCTGGATTCATAGTAGTACATTCTCCAAAAACTGCCTTTTCAGCTGTCTGAAGAGCTTAATGCAGCTAAAATAGCTATACTACCTTCGGTTCGAATTCTTTTACCTCTTTCAGATCCTTCTTATTTACCAAAATCACTGGGTCTGCATGATAATGGATTGTGTAAGGGTTGCTGTTACCAAGTGTAATGGAAAGGATTTATGTCTGGCCAGCAAAGACTTACCACTGGTGTACCCCAAGGCTCAGTGCTTGGCCCCCTTCTCTTTTTCATATACACTATCGTGATATTATATCTACACATGGTTTCTCTGTTATGCTGATGACACTCATCTCATCCTCTCATTTCCTCTAAGTGACTCTCAGATCTCAGCCCAGTTCTCAGCATGTCTGAATGAAATTTCCTCCTGGATGACAGGGCATCACCTGAAGCTAACCCCCAGCAAAATGAATTTCTAGAGATTAGACCAGGTCATCATTTTTGCTGTCATCACTGCCACATCAAAAGCATGAAACCTGGGAGCCCTTGTTTTCCTCTGACATTAACAATATCTCCTGAACTTGCAGGTACCGTCTTTATAACATGAGGAGAATTCATCCACACTAACACCACTTGTCCGGTAACTTGTCACTGCAAAACTAAAGTACTGTTACTCACTCCTGGCTAGTCATATGATTTAGAATGAAGCAGCACATTTTGTCTTCTGCGACCGGTCACTGGCTTCTTGTAACTCTAAAGCTCGTCTACAGGCAAGAAATTATCCAGCTCCATCTTACCTATCAGCACTGATCAGACCACAGGTTACAGCTTGACCTCTTAGAGCATCAGGCACAGTCTGGCTTGACCCACCTCTTCTCAAAGGTCAAAGACCTGCATCAAGACTTTTCTCCACTTTGGCACCTGGCTGTCAGAACTGCTGATCTTCTAACGGTGACCAAAGACCCACCTCTTCATTCAGCACTGAGGAGAACATCGATATCTTCATGTCATAAACTAACTTAATTGACACAAACACCTCAAATGACTGTGTGTCATCTTCTGTGTGTGATCTGACACGACCCTGGTGGACTAACTCCATCTCTGGTAGAACCGTAGTCCACAAGCTGCTCTTAATTTTAGAGTCTAGCTTTTCTTATAGGCTATAAAGCACCCATTTACTTTGCTCTGGATAGGAGCGTCTACCAAATGCTGTAAATGTAAATGTATTTATTGACATGCACAACATTCTTTTCATCTGATTTTTTTCTTCTTTCAGTGTTCGTTGAGTGCTTTTATCTTGAGTACAGTTGGACTCACTATACCCTCACCATTGATACAGCTTGTCCCACCCACACAGCTTTACTAAAACTATGCTCCCCCACTGTGTCACTCTGAGAAACTAGCAAGCATAATCGTGATAGCAAGCTCATCAATCTCTTGTCTGCTGTTCGCTCGTCCACCCAGCTGTGCTGACAGTCTTTGTGTGAATTTCCTGGATGCAATCCAGCAGTGAAGTTAATAAGGATCTTATCTTCCGTAACCTCTTTCTGCATGGTCCCCTGGTGGCTGTTCCACTGGAAGAATGGAAATTGATACTTTTGATCAATAAAATCGAACAAACACATTTCCCCACATGTCAGATTAACAAGGACAGTAGGGTCACTTTGTGAATATGACTGTTGAGGTTATATCCCTTTGTGTTATTACATGATGTGTAATCATTCGCAGACATTTACATTGTGTGAAACACACATACACACACTTATATGTTTATATGTATATATGTAATTTAAGTTCATATGTGTGTAAAGGCAGATGAGTGAATACTGTTGGCAATATCATGTATGTATGTACTGTATGTAAATATTCGCTCACCTATTTTTACACACATATGAGTTAAATGACATCCCAATCTGAATCCATAGGGTTTAAAATAACATCAAACCACCCTTTGCAGCTATAACAGCTTCAACTCTTCTGGGCAAGCTCTCCACAAGGTTTAGGAGTGGGTTTATGGGAATTTTTGACCATTCTTCCAGAAGCACATTTGTGAGGTCAGACCCTGATGTTAGATGAGAAGGCCTGGCTTGCAGTCTCTGTTCAGGCCAGTCAAGTTCTTCCACTGGTGCAAAGTCTTTTTGGAACAGGAAGGAGCCACTCCCAAACTGTTTCCACATGGTGTGGGAGTGTGAAATTGTCCAAAATGTCTTGGTCTGCTGAAGCATTCAGAGTTCCTCTCACTGGAACTAAGGGTCCGAGCCCAGCTCCTGAAAAACACACCCACACCATAACCCCCACTCGACCAAACTTCATACTAGACAGAATGCAGTCAGATAAGTAAAGTGCTCCTGGCAACCGCCAAACCCAGATTTGCCTATCATATTGCCAGATGGAGAAGCGTGATTCATCTCTGCAGAGAACGCCTCCAAGAGTCCAGAGTCCAGTGGCGGCATTTAAACCACCGCTTTGCATTGCACTTGGCGATGTATGGCTTGGATGCAGCGGCTGGGCCATGGAAACCCATTCCATTCCTTGTGACCTAATTTGAAGGCCAGATGAAGTTTGGAGGTCTGTAGTGATTGACTCCGCAGAAAGTCGCCGACCTCTGCGCACTCTGAGCCTCAGCATCTGCAGATCGCACTCCGTCAGTTTACGTTTCCTGCCACTTCGTGGCTGAGCTGCTGTCGTTGCCAGTCACTTCCACTTTGTTACAATACCACTGACAGTTGACTGTGGAATATTTAGTAGCAAGGAAATTTCATGACTGGACTTGTTGCACAGGTGGCATCCTCTCATGGTCCCACGCTGGAATTCACGGAGCTCCTGAGAGTGACCCATTCTTTCACTAATGTTTGTAGAAGCATCTGCATGCCCAGGTGCTTGAAGTTATACACCTGTGTCTATGGATGTGATTGCAACACCTGAATTTAATTATATCAATGGCGAGTCAATACTTTTGGCAATACAATGTATTTTTAATAGTGTACATTTCTTTTATATTATATTGTGGGGTTAAGGGTCTTGCTCAGGAACCCAGTGGTGGTATGCTGTAGGTAGGATTCAAACCCATGACCTCTTGGTCCAGCAGCAAGTGTCCTACCCACTAGGCCACCATCAAGCCACACTGACTTCCGTTATAAGTCAAGAATGTTTATTTTTACTTCTCCTGAGAAGTTGGCATTCCGGCGATGAAGAGGTTTTGCTCTGACAGTGATATTTTATGCTTTAAATTGTTGGAATTGTTCAACCAGCAGTGAAGCTGGGGTTTGGCTGACCAGAAGCCCGACAGAAACATCAGCTTAGACAGTGCCAGAAGCACCTGGCAGCAGAGGGGTTTGGGGGGTGTCTGGGACAGATGGAGGACATGATGGGAAATCTGAGAGCATGACCATGAAACAAGGACCCCACGTGAACCCTGCGATCCCTCCATGATGGATGGCCTGTCTGATTCTGCCAGCCGAAAGCGAGCCGCTCCAGCCGGGGTGACTGTTAGCCACCCAAGGCGCCGCAAAGCACAACAACGGCCGCGGCTTTAGCACAGCATTGCTGTGCGGGTGGAAATTTTTTGGAAGCTGCCGTGCTTTTTCCTCGAAGCTGTTTAAAAGTCTGGGCACACGGATCTCGCTGCAGGTACAGCAGTCCTCTGCCAGTTCCAGCTGGTGGGGTGACGTCTGCAGCCAAAGAATTTCAAACAGGGACAGAATGGAACAGAATGGACTACGAATATGGTGCCACTTTCCCATGACCTCAGTTTTGTTGATATCAATGGAGAAGCGTATGGGAGCAGAGCAAGAGCCCCGGCACTGCATTACCACAGAATTATAAACAGATGTGAATATAAGGAGTTTCTAATACAGACCCTAGGACAGCTACATTTGAGAATTTGCACCCAGCTTGAACCAGTGTCAGAAACAGCCAGAGGCAAGGGGCAGAAACATTGAATACGGGGGACACTTCACTGTTTGCTGGTGGTTATCTCTGACTGTGGTTTGATTTTACACTTACAAAAGCTTATTGGGAAGTAAAAAACAGAATAAAACTGAAAAATAGATATAAATGCTTATTTTGAGCAAAACAAATGTGAATGTGCACAGCAAGCTGCAGTAATCCCCCGCTTTTTGCAGGGGTTACATTCCAAGAGCACCTGCGTATAAAGAAAAACCATGTTGTTGTGTTTTGGTAAAAAAAATAAAAAGCCTATTTTTATATTGTAAACTCTAAATATGCCCCCAGAACACTTTAATTTTAAACTCAGTTTAATGCATTACATTTAAAGAAAATATAAAGGTAAATAAATAATCAGAATCAGAAAACTTTATTGCTTAAAAAATATTAGCATTAGCGGTTAGCATTAGAAACGTGCACAGACTCATTCACAAAAGAAACAGTTAAATAACTCTCTCTACCCACATGTTTAGACAGAGCACAGATTACTAATACTAAATAAACTGAGATAAGTGTTGAAAACTGTTGGTGGGGGGGTTAAACCACTAGAATATGAGGAAAAGACACAGAGCAGTCATGCTACATGCTGCAGCAGTTTCTTCTTCTTCTTCCTCTTTTCAGTGTATTACCGCCACCGCTGGACTGGTGACGGTAATACAGTTTGGTTCTCAAAAAACTCACCGTTAGACTAAATCGGCGAATGTTGATCCACGTAAAACTAAAGGGGTTACTGTATATTAGATCTAAATAAAAGAAAAAATATACATATTGCCTTGAAATTAGAAGATGTTCTCAGCACTGATATGATGGAAAATGTCAATATATTGTCCAGTTAGGAAGATGTGGCTGTTAAGAGCCCAAATCCTATAGTTTTCTTGAATGTATTATCATTTTTTAAGGTCAACCTTTGGCATTTATGTCATTTTCAATCTCTGTGAACCTCTAACAAGTTTTTTTGTTACTGTATCTTTAAGACTAATGCATCTATATAATCTCTGCACTGATTGCCCAGCATATGTATTGTGCCTCGTCCAAAAACCTGAAGTTGAAACATATTTTACAACTTCAGCCTGAATGCGCCAAACTGCTGTAGGCTTGTTAGGTGGTTATATAAAAATGATTCATGCATTTTGCATTCTGTCTCATAATGGACTGTTTTTGCTGACTAGTTTCCACATATGGACTGCATGTACGGGGTAGGAGTGAACAGTATGTTATGAAAATGTAATAATAATTCTGTGCCACATTACATTTTTTTTTTATTATTTCAGTCTGTAACGGCCCAATTTGACCGTGTTCCCCAATACTCGAGATCAGAGAGACTTTGCTATTAACAATGTATTATATTTGCCAGGCAAATATGACACTCTGCACCCAGACTCCGAATCTGTGATCTGGGCAGGGAGTGCAGGCCACAATAGAAATTGCATGAGTTTTTATTGTCCTTTCAAGATGATGTCATGGTGTCACCTTGGTCTTGATTTCTGATCCGAGATCAGTGAACCTTCTTGGCGTAGGTGCCATAGTGCTTGTGCTCAATGGTTGCTCAGAAGATGCTTGGTACATGTTTAAGTCATGCAGTCATTTTGTTAGTCTGTTTTTCACACACTTTCTAGAGTTTATTTTTGTTTTACAGCGAGTAGGCCATGGCCGTAAGTGGTGGAGGTAGCTCAGTGGGTAGGATACTTGCCTCCGCACCAAGAGGTTATGGGTTCAAATCCTACCTTCAGCACACCACCACTGGGTCCCTGAGCAAGACCCTTAACCCCAAGTTGCTCCAGGGAGACACTGCCACCTGTAGGTAGAGAATGGATGTCGCTTTGAATAAAAGCGTCTGATAAATGCCATAAATGTAAATGTAAGTTGCTTCATTGCATCAAACCATACCTTAAATGGTGGCATGCATTGCCTTGTATGGCCTTATTTCAAGACTGTACTCCAATCTATACCTCTCTGACTGGGGGGTTTCACGGATTTTCTCTACATCCTTAAAGAGACAGCATTCCAGACTAGAGAGCGTGTGTGAAGAAAATGTTTCTTTGTGTTGTATCTTATACTTGTAATTCACTGCATGAGTCTCCTATAGATCTGTTCAGCCACCATGGACCACAGGTCTGCTTCAGTGGAAAGCAGTTACCAGTAGATCCATGTGGCACTATGGGCTGGAGGATAAAATGGTTACAGTGTAAATAAAGTCATTCAGTGTGTGTTTGGTGTGTCTGGTGTGTTCACAGTGGTAGTGGAAAACAGAAAAGGGTTACATGACATTGTTTTAATGCACTGTTAGTTGCTTGAGATGTTGTTTTACATTTGCTTTGAATAGGATTGTCCCTAAATATGTATTTTTAAAATGAATCTGTACAAGTAAGGCATTATAACAATCATCATATACAAGCCACAAGATTCACAGATGGGTTTAAGACATTAGGTTTAATTAATTAATTCCATTCGGCATAACTGTTAAAAATCAATGTGGGTGCATTTCTTTACAGTTAACTAGTTCAGATCAACCCACTCTAAAAACTTTGTCTCAACCACAGAACTATGCAAACCAAAACTAAACTAGTGGAATTTGCCATTAAGGTTAAACTGAAAGGTAATATTCTGAATAAGTACAGTGTTATTTTGCATGCCACAGTATTTCCTACCCTGAGGTGAACATTATTGCTCCAGTAATATTGTTCCTCCATGAAAGAATTAGGCACTTTATTTAAACCCCTGCTAACTTCATCTTCAAGCAGCTCTGCTCTTATATTGTAGTCGTCCTGGCACTCAGGAAAGGCTGCTATAAATGGGTTAGTAGGGCTAATCCATTCCTCTCCTGCAAAGAACAAAAGGCATCAATGTAAGGTTCAATGTTTGGCCTCTACATGGTTTTATTGGCAGTTAACTAATGAGAAATAGGTTATTTTGGATTTCTGTGGACCTGTGAACAACACCACCACCAAGAGCGTTTGAGAAAAACGGGATTTGGTTATGTTGTAGAATTCACATAGTCTTTATTTGATTTGGTGTGAAATGCGCTGTGATGTATTACATGGCTTGAAACATCTCCCTAGACTGGTCTACACTGGAGCTAATAATTTTTAGCCCACGGCGCTCATCCCCACCTGCTGTCTACATGAAATATTATTGTCCAATGGGGTTTTTCCACTGGACAATTTCGGTTCAACTCTATTCATTTTTTATGCTTTTCCATCACTAAAATCTGGAACCTGGTACTGGGTACCATTCTTGGTACCACCTTGGCTGAGGTTCCAAGCGCGCTGAACCAATACTAAATGATCATGTGTACATATTGGAGGTTGCTGATTGGTGGTCACTATGGCTACGCCTGAGTTGTTGACTAAATGTTAGCATTTACATTAGCATTAGCCTAATATTGCTTCTTTAACCCAATTGTCTCCAATTTTGTGGCAAACAGCCACAAACCAAGGATAATAAATAAAACCCCTCTGATTGCATCCATGCTGGTGATTGTAATGATGCCGGGTCGTTTACCTCAGCTTAGAGCCTCCGCTCGGGCTGCTGCTCAGAATGTTTGGTCGCTATAGCAACCAGTTGTAGTGGAAAACTGTAGGTCCGAATCCAAACTGAACTGAGTAGAACCGAACTGAACCGAACCGAGCCGGTAGCAGTCAGTGGAGAACCAAGTTAGATCAAATGGACCAACATCTAGCCAAACTACACAAACTATCAGAGCTGGAGTTAATTCAAAGTCTTTTGAAGCAACAAACATTGTGTGAGTGAGAAAAGAGATTTTAAAGATGTTTACAAGCCTCAAATGTAAGAAATCAAATCAGGTGATGTTAACGTTCCTCTCACATTGGGCAATGTAGAATTTACTGTTTGACACTTTTCTCAGCTTCTTTCCCAACATGCTTATACTCAAAGCCAATGAATATATGTGTTGGGACAGTGTGTAAAATATTATAAACACTTGTGAAAGAATAGTGAATAGTGAGTCTTGCTGGAGGTGAATCGTAATGGGTGAGAGTTTCCAGTTACACTTGGGGAAGAAGCTGTCGACCAGTTTGAGACATAAGCAAAATTGCATTAGACTTATTTGCAGGGAAATGACATTGAATCGGATGCCATGTTGATGTCCCATTTACATCAGGCTGTGTAAAGAGCTGGCTCTTTTTCTCAGTGTACACCCCTTACATTCAAAGCCAAGAAATGCTATATTATGTTGGGACAAGGCCAAAACGCAAAGTGTATTTGTCTAAAATATTGCAAACACTTGGAACAGCATAGTGGATAACACCCAGGGACTTGTTCAAGGTGAATTGGCTCGTCTTGGCAGGGGATGAGAGTTGCCAGTTGGATTTGGGCAAGGAGCTGTTGACAGGTCTGAGGTATAAACAGTACTGCTTTAGATTTTGTTGACAAATCAGCTATGCTGATGCTCCATTCACATTAAGCTGTGTAGAGAGTTAATAATGTAAAATGTACTGTTTGCCCCTTTTCTCAGCTTCTTTTCCAAATGCAAAATGCTTATATTCACAGTCAAGAAAGGCCACAGTGAGTTGGGACAAGGCCAAAAGATAAAGCGTATGTTTGTGTTTTGGGAACTGTTTTTAATGTAATGCTTGGGGATAGCATAGTGGATAACACCCAGGGGCTCATTGGAGGTGAACCGGCTCGTCTTGGCAGTGGGTGAGAGGTACCAGTTGTGCTTAGGGAAGAATCTGTCAAGTCTGTGGTATAAATTAAATTGCGTTCGATGTATCTGTGGGGAAACGGCATGGAATCAGGCGCTGTGCTGACATTCCACATTCACATTAGGCTGTGTAGACAGTTAGTAATGCAGAATTTACAGTTTACAGGCAACTCCCACCCTCCGCCTACACGAGCCGGTTCACCTTGAACAAGCCCCTGGGTCTTACACACTGTGCTTTTACACACTCCCTAAAACACACACATACACTTTGTCTTTCGGCCTTGTCCGAACACAATGCTGCCTTTCTTGGCTTTGAATATCAGCATCCTGCAGAAGCGGAGGCCTTCGAGAGCAGCACTTTTCCTCCCCTCTCTTCTCATGTCTCCTCATTTTCATCAAGGTTTATAGAAGCCGCCTGAATGAAGCTGATTTAATCTAATTACAAAATGAAAAGACCTCGGCGGTCCATTTTCATACGCTGTTGAAGTCTAAAAATAAAACCTGCGTTCCCACCGTATTCTCTGCATTTCAAAGCATAGTCTCTCTCTCTCTCTCTCTCTCTCTCTCTCTCTCTGCTGCAGAAGAAAGCGATGGGAAGTTCTAGCAGCCTGTAGATTTATCTGTGGGTAAATGACATCGAATCAGGCGCTACGCTGACGTTCCATTCATTAGAAGCCCTAATCACATGGAATAATTAAACAGATAATAATGGCGCTCAGCAATCGCTGCAAAAAAAAAAGAAAAAAGAAAAAGTGGGGAGCTTATCTTTTGAAAGCAGGAAGCATTTTAATGAAATTATGCATTAGTTTTTAAATCAAAATAGGATCATAGCTTACAAAAATACTTCATCAGTGTTAGGATGCACCCACCTGCTATTTGTTATTGTAGCACAAAATCTGAAAACAAGCCCCAGGCGTTCAGTCCCTGTGCCTGAGTGATTCTCACTGCAAACTCGCTGATTAATACCCCAGTTGAGTGCCATGTCATTCACTCAGCCACACACAGACACACACACATGCAGACACTACTGAATGGGATTGGTAAGAATATATGTATTTGGGTCTTTACCTCGTTGAATATAGCATGAATTGAACCAAAAACTGCAATAAAGTGCTGTCAACAGTCAACAGTCAACAGTCTGTATGATCCCTGCCCTACATTTGAAAACTGAACCCAGTCACACGCCTCATATTGCAACCAGGACTTAAGACTTTTCTTTGACTGGTGAATAATTGCACACTATAATATGAACTAATCAAACAGAGCTGGCCTAATACAATGCATGTACTCAAACCTACAGAGCAGCTCTTGGCAAAGCAGCGCTGTAACATCTCAAACTACCAAAAACCAGTGCTTTGCCCATATAGACAAATTACGAATGACAGCACAAATGACAGTAAAGATACAAGGAGCCTAAATAAAGGATTTCCAACCACTCAGCATTCGGCACCATTTACATTTACATTTACGGCATTTATCAGACGCTTTTATCCAAAGCGACTTCCATTCCCTACCTACAGGGGGC
>JBBPCW010000127.1:883063-903234 GCA_037974425.1 Phenacogrammus interruptus
CAGATGATCAGGCGGTGATCAGTATACTGGTGGTGCTGAATGCTGAGTGGGCGGAGCTCCTTTATCTAGGCACCTTGCAGCCTGTCAGTAAAATATTTGCTCACATTTCTTTAGACAGGTATAAAATAGTATTTTTGCATCAACAAGGTGATTCAATACAAAATTACAAGAAATTAAGGATGGCTCAAAACCTTTGCACAGAACTGTATCTTGACAGAACAGCATGACATTTTCAGCTCTTGGCAGAACGGGAGTAATTTGTTCAGTTCCAAAAAAGTACTGGGATGTCAACATCCACCCAGAACTACAATTGCCAATATTGTGCTCCCAGTAAATTAAAAAAAAAAAAAAATACTATGTAGGTTTTCATGCAAATAAATAGTCTATATTAGCAGATTCTCATATTAACACACTGTTAGCATTCCCATGTTTTCACTATGGTAGCACAACAGCCTGGATGTTTGCTTCTAACCTCTGGGTTTGAAGACGGTGAGGTTTCAGGCTGGTTCTGTTCTGCAGTTTTGGGCTCAGGCGGACTGCGACTGTGTCTCGTCTCGCGTCCCCGGGGTGCTTTGGGAGTTACAGTCTGATTTGAAGATGCTGTCTCTGCATCACCTGGTCCAGGTGTGACTGCTTCAGACAACAAGCGCCACAAAAAAATCTCATTAAAATTAGGCAGAAGAGAAACATTACTAGCAATTACTACTGCACAATTAGAAACACAAGAGTAGGGGTGAATTACCTGACAGGGAAGACGGGCTGGACAGAGTAGTTCCAGGCGAGCCATTTTTCTATAGAACAAAAATAAATCCATGGTGAACACTCCAAACCCTATTAAATAAATAAACAAAGACTACACAAGTCCGCTACCTGAACACCTTTGACATCCGATTCTTCTGACCAGTCACCCTGTTGCTTAGCCTCCTAATTCAACAGAAAAGGAAAATGCATTATTTACAAATGTATATAAAATAAATATAAAACAGTTAATTTACGTAAAATGTACTTTTAGAGAAGTAGTAAAACGCCTTCACCTTCCTCTTTGGGATTCGGAGATTTTCCTCCTCAGTGGTATATTCCAGTGCTTTATGGGAGAACTTTCTTGGCCTTTTTCTTTCGGAAGATGCTGTAAGAACAAGTCCTGGTTAAAACGGCAGGGGGTGTGATCATTGGGAAACAAAAAAAATCAAAGTGAAGCAAAGTTTCCTTACCAGCTTTCTTTCTGGGCAGTTCTGCTTCTTGTGTGGGAGTTTTGCAGGGTGAGGATAAGAGAGATAAAGAAGGGGTGTTATCAGGCTCATCTGGAGTAGACTGCTGCTGCTGCTGCGATGGTTCTGTTGCTGAAGGCTCGAATTGCTGGCTTGCTGCTGAGCTTACACAGTCGGCCGTTTGAGGTTCTAGAGGCTGCTGGCTAAAATTAGTGTTATTAATCCAAGCTCCCTGCAAGGAGGTGCGAGAGGTTATTAGTGCGCGCCACAGCCGCCCGTTCCACACACTGCCAAAGCAGGCAAAATCACTCATTCATAAAGTTCTGCTTTATGAATTAACAATGGCACAGATGGGGGGAAAAGTACAGCATGGGATAGTGATGTGTCTTACTGTTTTAGAGGACTCGGGGGTTTTCTTCAATTTCTTCTTTGGAGAAAATATCTGCTCATATTCTTCCCCGCACTCGATTAACCTCTTGCTCGGTTTCCGAAGTCTTTTGCTTTCTGAGATTGAAGGCATGACCACAGAAGTCAGTGTTAGTGGATCATGAATGCAGAACCTATTTCGACTCGTTACACATTGAGTGTTTTCTTGCTGAATGCACAAAATTACTCATATTAAACTTATGCATAAGGTCCACATTACATTACAAGTCAAACTGAAATTAGCAACAGCTCCGTGAGCAGTTTCTAATCTAATGACAACCTTTTGTCATAGAAGAGCATTCAGGGCACAGATCATGGAATGACAAAAAAAGATTAAAAACTAGATTTTAAGTGAAAAAGACCACAACATCAGTTTGTTAGCTGTAGTGCGGCATATTGGGGCTCACGGCCTCATTTTTCTTCCAGGTGAAAGACAGATAAACCACAGGTTAAAGGTGATGCACTTTGTGTTGTTTGTGCTGTTTAGAAACTCTAATTTTTGCATTCACACTAGGCATTACCTTAACATTGTTTCGCTTCCAGTCTCTCAAGTCTAGGACACAATCTTTTCCACTGCAATAATTCTTGGCACGTTTGACCAGCTAGGTGTATCAGAACATTGACCAGGTAGACAAACACATTAGTTTTTGTTTTTGTTTGTTTTTTCTTTACCAAAAACCATCAGGACACTCACCAGAGCCTTCTTTCTTCTCTGTAGATGTGGACTGAGGGCTTTGGAGGCTCTCCTCAAACACTCCATTGAGCCTGGAAGATATCCTGACCGCGTCCTGCTCCAGCACGCTGCCTTGATCGCTCTTTGGCTTGGCGCTCTCTCCAGCTTCGACCTCAAACGTCTGCCACCGCTTCTTCGGGGCAACGGTGGAGATGGTGGGCCGACCACCGACCTCAGGGGCCGTCTCGGCGTGGCAGTTCAGAAGTTCCCCCTGAACAGTTGCTTTTGCTTCAAGTGCTTCAGACGAGTTTTGCTTTCTAAGTTGCTTGCTGGAGTTTGAAACCTGAGAAAGCACAATGCTCCCGCCATCGTGCTTCGGAGCCTCCTTTTTCCCTGCAGACTTGGTTTTGGATTTGCTTTGCTTGGGGCCGCTGGAAGGTCCTTTCCCTTGTGGTCCGTTCTGAACTGGGACTGTTGTCTGGTCATTCTCGAGAACGCTGCCATCAGGGGTGATGGAGGGGTCGGAGGGCAGCGTGGGGATCATGGAGGGCTCCTGCTTGATGAGTGCAGACGGAGAGGCAGGCGGGAGAGTCAGCGGCTTTCCCTCTTTCTCCCGGCTGTCGTGCAGGTCCTTCAGGAGCATGAGGAAAGTGCTGAACTTGTAGTTGGAGTCGGCGCGCAGAGGTGGATCGTCCGAGATGCACTCTTCCTTCATCAGGGACTTGAACGAAAGCTCCTGAGCATCCCGGAAAGAAGCCTCCATGAGCGAAGAGGACGGAGAGGGGGCGCAGGAGGAGGAGGAGGAGGAGCCAGAAATGATGACTTCTTTCTCCATATTGACCGCACAGATCAAAGACTCCGAGGGTTCGGGCTTGGGCTCTTTCCTTTTTGAGCGAACCCCGTTCTGGGCTTTCTTCTTATTGGACTGAACTCTAGTCAGTTTTAGGAGTGTGGGGTTTGGGGAAGCCGCTCGATTATCCGAGAGCGCCTGGTACGTGGGGTCCTCCTCTGCTTTCACCTCCCAATGCTGTTCTGTGTTCTCTGGCACACCTGCGACAGGAGAGGATGAATTGTGGTCATTTGCAGGAGGTGAAGGTGGAGACGGGGATTGGGATTTACGGCTGGAATTGTGAACATCTTTGTCGTCTGTTTCGTCAGAGGCAGCAAGGGCCCTGGACATGAGACCGCAGCTCGCTGGCAAGTAGAAGGAGTGCATCTCAAATGTTCCATCCGACAAGCTCGGGGAACCGCTACCCACGGGCTTGCAGTTTGAAGCCTTGATCTTCGATGTGCGTTTCGAGTCCGTTACGTTTCCTTTCTCCACCTTCTGGTGCTTTTTCGTTCTTTTTCTCACACGTTGTGTCTTCGGTCCAGGGATGGGTACTTTCTCCAGCCCTGCTTCCGGTTGCTCATCCGAGCGTTTTGGGCACAGTATCCTCGGAACTGAATCAATGTCCAAGTACGGACAATCCCTGACATCTAACTCCAAATCGTTCATGTGCGGTTTAGGGACATCTGCTGTGGGACTCGACATCAGTTTGGAGAACAAGCCGTCCTTCATTTTAATGGGACTTTTGAGCAGTGAGCTGTTTTTCTTTTTAGCCAAGGATTTCTTTTTGCTTGTCTCTTTGGCCTTGGGCGGGCTGGGGACGGGGAGGTCATGTCCATTGGAAAAAACAGGACTAAGTGAGGGCACAGGATGGATGGTGGAGCAGGTTGGAGGGGTGGGCGTCCTCTCCATGGTGAGTGAGTGGACCTCTCTGATGGAGGTCAGTGGAAGCTTGCTGCTGAGAGGCTCTGGAAGAGCTGCCTCTGCCTCCTGGACACCGGCTTTCCACAGAGGCATCAAGCGCTTTGGAACCTGAGACAAAGGCAAAAAAATTAGACCAAAAGCAATTATAGATCTGCTCATCAAATGCTTTTTTCAGAAAAACCTGTTGAAGAAACTTTGGTCTGAGATCAATAAAAGGGGTGATGAATGGAAAGTCAATGTCATTAGACTTTACCGTGTATTTGTAACTCTTGTCTCTCTGTCTGCCTCGCCGCCTGAGAACAGGGAGTTTCTCAAACTGATGGCCTCCTTCGAAAGGATACGTAGCTTTCCCAGCAACCCATGCTTGGTCCACAATCTCCCCAAACGTCCGGACGAAGTACAGACGACACGGCCTGCGGCTTGGCTCTGAAAAGATAACAGCAGCATGAAACCAAGGCCATGAGGGTTTTCAACGCCATAAGAGTACCCAATTATGATTTAAAGAAACAGTGTGTATTTCAAATAAACAAAGATATTCTATAATACATGTGTTACAAGTTAGTAATGCCCAGAGGTGCCCAAATATGTCTACACCCACATTCTGGTGCGCATTACGGTTTCTTTCAATGTCTGAGGATACTTCAATATGTACACTATATGTACACTGTGAATGTACATACATATATTCACATAGATCCACTGTGTACTTACATATATATGCAAATACACACACAAAGTTCTATATTTATATTTTTGTAATACATCTGCTGCCCTGTAACGCATCTCTGGCAGCTGTAGTCCAGCGTTTTCCTTTACATTTTTAAGGGTAATCTATTAAGCGGAGTTTAAAAAGGGTTTACGCTATAAAACCAGGAATTTTGAGACATTTTACCCACATCACAAATTTGTGTTTTTACAATTTGCAGGTGCTCTTGGCCCCTCTGAATTGGGGATCGACTGTATTTGTATAAATTAATTATTATGTTACAGTAACCCCCTGCTTTTCGCAGGGGTTCCGCTCCAAGAGTCCCCGCGAATAGTGGAAAAACGTGTTGTGTATTGGTAAGAAAATATAAACCCGTATTCGGCTCTATTAATTTAAACTCCCCACCGAAATATGCAACTCGGAAGGCCGCGGGACCAAAGTATTGGGACCAGCGAGGTGAACGGTTTCGAGATCAACCGAACTGTGGAGTTTGTAGTGTCTGAGTGCTTGCACCACAGAGAAATCACGCTTGGAGAGCGGGGGATCAACCCTGGTGCGAAAAAATGGCTTCCAGGTCGGCTACAACATGCCCCGAGTCCCTTTTGTGTGAAAATATCCAGAAAATTATATTTATTGCTGCAAAAAAAAGGCGAAGGATATTTGAAGTTTTTTTGTGGGGATTTCCGCTTAAAACTACGAGTTTGGTTCTCAAAAAAAGTGTGTGTGACTGAATCCGCGACTCCTGATCCACATAAAACTGGAGGGTTACTGTATTCTGTTGTGTTGTCGTTTTCAGCGCCTGCTTCTACTTTCTTCTCTTAATCTCTGCTGTGGCAGCAATGCAAATTTCCCACCAGTGGGACCGATAAAGCGTTTTATTATCTTATCAGTCCTAGAAGAAATACCCATAATATCATGAGCTTTGAAGAGATTAAGAAGCAGAACCTTTCATCCTGGTGTGGCTCTCACTCAGTGGCTCTATGGATACCCGGCAGGGCCACCAGGGCCTACGGTTAAACTTTGCCCAAACAACATCACCCACGGCATACTGCACTCCAGGGAGAGGCTTCTTCTTTGGGCTGTTGGACTGCACAAAATCACACAGAATGACAATTAAAACAGTGAATCCTTCATAAAGGCCATCCCATAGACTAAAGTGTAGACACTAACATGTGCTTGACTGTTTTAAACTGATGACACAGATTCTGTTAACCCACAGAGGGTCATTAGATTCGTTTATTTTTTGCTTGTTTACTAATCACTCACTCCACAAGTTTCTCTCAGTCAGGTGGAGTCCCCTTTTTTCCACGTGGTAGCACCCACATTTCCGCTTGATTTTGTTTCGTTTTGTGTGTAGTAAAGTTTTGAGTAGTAAAGTCCCAACATTTGCATACTCATCATATCTCTTTTCCAATTCTTCCAATACTTTACCCAGAAAAGCCGCCACAGATTATCTTACAATAAGAAACAGTCAAATGGTTGCTCTAAGCAGATCTAATTAAAGCATGTCTCTGACTCGGTATTACCAGAACACAGAAGAGTGAGCGTCAAATGAGTAATAGTGATTTAATTCACGCACATGATCTGAACACTCTGTTCTGGTAAAAACCTGACAAGGTGTTCATAGCCACAGAATTTTGTGGGGTTTTCCCCTTCGAACTGTAATCACACGCCAAGTCATTCACTCCATATCTTAACTGTCATATAAACACAGCTAGGCAGCGGGTGGCCTAGTGACTAGCCATCTGTGGTCCTGGGATTCGAACCCACAACTTTCTGATCACAGGGGCAACTCCCTAACCACCATACCACCTTCTGTCGAGCAGAAATACGATGAAACTTTGGGACAGCTGGTGGTCTAGTGGTTAGGGAGTTGCCCCTGTTATCAGAAGGTTGTGGGCTTGAATCCCAGGCCTGCCAGTAGCACCAATGAGTAGGGCTGGGCGATTAATCGAAAAGTAATCAAAAGACATTCAGAACCTATAATCGATCACATTTTTCCAAGTCGATTATTTCAATTACTTTCCCTTTAAATATATAGATAGTAGATGTGTGTTTCCTTCAGTTATTTTAAAATCAAGTGATGCACTCTTCATTCAAAAACCTCTCACTTGTAATATGTGAGCATATTTACTGTACAAAAATTGTCAGTGAACTATGAGGGCAAAATAAATAAATAAATAAATAAATAAATAAATAAATAATCGTTCATAATCCTAATCGAGTTAAAATGTTCAATTAATCGAGATTTTGATTTTAGGCTAAATCGCCCAGCCCTACCACTGAGGATCTTTTGAGTAAGGTACCGTCCCCCTGCTTCAATTGGTGATCTGGTTAAAAACAGCAGAAGAATTTCAGAACGTGTGATGTGGTGTGGTTTGGTGTGTTCACACTTGACTATAAGGGGCCACTTTACTTCCATTTACTTTCCCTTTAAAATAACAGCAATTTATGTTGCCACAATCTCGCAGAAATGAGATCACAGAGATCACAGCTGGATTTACCTTCTACTACCTTCTATGTGGCCTCTTACAAAAAAGCCATCACAAATTAACAACCTTTTGAATGTACTCTACCAGTCAAAACATTCTGCACACCACGTTTTCACCACTTCTCCATTTATTTCATAAACAGCGGGTTTTTATTCTTGTTTGAACAACTATAAATTAGGGATGCACCGATTGTAATTTTCTTGGCCGATTCCGATTACCGATTTTTTTGTAAGTGTGATCGGCCGATACCGATTTTTCTGATACCGTTTTTTTTCCCAGATAACAGAAAATTAGAGCTGCTGCATGTAGTCGACGACAACGACACAAAAAATGGGTTTCAACTTTCTTAATGTAATGTGGGAGTTACTTTCCCTGTTTACTTTTATAAGTGACGAATGATAGCGGCAGCTCTACAGCAAATACAAACAAAAATCTAATTTTCTTTCATATAAAGCTTTTTATCATATCAGATTTTCTTTACAAATTTAAATAAATAAAATGTAATACATAAATGAAAATCGGCAATACGTGTGAGTTTCCGATCACTGGTCGATTGATCGGTGCTTCCCTACTATAAATGAAAATAAAAGCAGTGTCCTTTATATGATGAAGGAGCCTGTGACAGTGCATGTCTGACTCCTATTAATTGGTTGGTGATCCAACTTATAATTATACTACATGGCTTTTTATAGGTCAGTAGTGATGAACAAAAAAATCTAAATTTAATTGCTAGCAAAGAGTATGGAATACATTTTCCATAAATACTTAGTGAGTAACATGCAAATGTAAAAAATCTCAGTGTGCAAACACTTCTGACTGGAAGTGTCGGCTGGATCTGAAGGTCGAGCTGCTTCAATGTTTGTTACTTTTTCCATTCGAATGCAAATTCGTAACTTCAACCCATTTGATCCATGTGGTTTTGCTAAACTCACACTGTTCTAAGGGTTTTTAAGGGTTGTGTGGATGTTTGGTTGAAATCCTGTCTACACCCCTCTTTCTATTAGAGTACCAGGTGGTCATGCTTTAGTGTTTAGATCAGAGGCGTCCAAATGTTTGCGCTCTCGTTGGGTAAGGGGGGGCTGTGTTAACTCTCTGGCAGACCTAATCAAATGTTCCTTAGGCCAACTTTTGGCATGAGTGGTTGTTATACAGCCCTATCTTCCTCATAGCACTTCTATACTTTAAGCAACTTCCATACTTTGTGTGCATTATAGCCTGTGTGAAACCATATCAGTCAAACGTTTTTGCTCACCACAGGTTTTTACCATTTATTTCATAAACAGCAGATTTTTACTCCCGTTAATCACTGGGAATTTGTGGGAACTCATGAATGAAATTATGTCAAATAAAGCCAGTTTCCTTTCTAAGAGGAGAGAATCTGTAACAGTGCAGGTCTGACTCCTATTAACTGGTTGTTACAGACTCAGATTCTAGACTGCCCTTTAACTTTAAATGCAGTCGTTTCTGTTTCAGCACTTAATAGCTCCTTCAATATCCAACACACGTCTGGAGATCCACATTATAATTATATTAGGTGGCATTTTGTAGGCCAGTAGCGATAAATATGATCTACATACTGTAAATGTATATTTGCAAAGATAACAGTGTTTTTTAATATTCGGTGGGTAAAAACGCAAATGTAGAAAATTTCATTGTGTGCAAAAAATGTCTGACTGGTAGTATAGGCGGCTACACATTGATGCTCAATTTTATCACCGCTTTAGGTGCATTCGCTGCTCTAATACACCTGATTTAGGCAATCACTTAATTAACAAACCCTTCCTGTGTTGACGTGGGTGAGTGACATGGTGAAATGGATTCGAATAGGGCTTACAGGATTCGAGAGGGAGCTGCTGGGCGAGCTTGGCCTTTGAGGCAGACTGGTGTTGAACATCGATGCGCAGTTTTCAGTGCTGGGCAGGTCACAATCACTATCCGAGTAGTCATCCATGCTGTCAAAATCCTCCAGCATGACCTCGACAGGCAGCGGAGGAGGGCTGGGTTCTGGCCGTGACGCATTTTTAGGAACAGGGTTAAAGGGTTCGTGTCTGTTTGAGTTGGAGCTCAGGTCCAGGCCTGAGCTGTAGGAGCTTTTGGTATTGGCAAAGTCCCTTTTCTGGCATTTCTTGGACAAAGATTTGAAAGGTATCACTTCCGGTTCATTGTCCTCCTCCTCCTCTTCCTCCTCCTCCTCCTCATCGTCCCTGTCGTCTTTGCTGTCCCCACTGTCGAACAGACTCGATTCAAAATGCAGAAATCCATTGGGAATGGGAGAAAAGTGTTCCAGGCTGTCGGAACTGACGGGGGAGAAACCGTTTTTGTCCAGGTCCTGGACGTTCCTGTATGGACCCTCGTCTGCGCCGTGGCTGTTGGACAGGGGTGACCGAACCAAGCCCAGGCCGAACTCCGAGCCCACGTGTGCTCTATTGCGACCTTGAAAGTCCTTGTCCTGCAGGCTGAGGTCCGGCCTGTTGACCATGCTGGTCAAGTCCTGAAGCCTCCGGAGGGGACTGTAGCTGGAGGTGGACTCTTTCTGAGGGTAGACCAGTGCTGAGTGCTTGTAGACAGAGTTCTGCAGCCGCATGGCAGACGGCTGCTCCGCTGAACGCTTTGTGCTGCCGTGGTGGAGCCCGCAGGGAGTGACGCGGCTATCATGGGCCGGCGAGTCCTGCTGGTCAGGAAGACGCCCCTGGCCATCCCTGGCAGCCACTTTATACGACTGATTCATGTTTTCATGGCTCCGTCCTGCAAGAAACAAACACAATAAACATTACATCTATACAAATCTATATATTAACTGTATATATCTATATATTTTTTTTTTTACATATATACACATTCGTTTATGTTCCAATAGCACCGGCAGTGAAAAACCGCATTGCTGTGTTTTGGCTAAAAAAATCCCTAAAAATATGTAGACCCAGAATACTTTAATTTCATTTTAAACTCAGTTTAATGCATTACCCGTCAAGAAAACCGGTATTCGCCTCTTTTAAATTAAATTCCCCGCGGACATATGCAACTCAGAAGGTTGTGGGACAAACGAATTGGCACGGCGCAGAGAGGTGAAGAGTTTTCGAGGAGTAACCCCTGATCTACTCAGGCTAAAAATACAAATGAGGGCTCGTTGGAAAGGTCTCCTGGAGATCAATCAAACTGTGGAGAAATCGCACATGGAGCACGAGGCTCAACACTGATGTGGGACTCAAAAAAGTGCTACAGCTGCCCTGACTCCCCATGTGTGAAAACATCCAGAAAAAAACCCAAAGTCAATCACACATCTGTGAAATCACACTGTCCACTTAGGAGGCAACACTGATTGTGATAGAGAGTGTAGACTGTAAATCAGTGTTGTCTCCTAAGTGGACAGTGTGATTTCACAGACGTGTGATTGATTTGAAGTTACATTGTGTTGTTTAAGTGTTCCCTTTATTTTTTGATGTATATATTTATTGCAACAAAAATGGCAGACAATATTTTCGGTTTCCATGTTATTGTGGGGATTTCTGCATAAAACTGAGATTGGTTCTTAAAAAAAATCTGTTTGTGACTGAATCCATGACTCCTGATGTATGTATGCATGTGTAAATATGTTGGCATATATGTATGTATATATTATTACATATACACACAATTACAATATTGATATTAAGCACTACATTACACAGTAAAAACAGTATAATAAATACGGTTTTGTGCTAAAAATATCTAAACTTTTTTTTATGACATCAGTAATATCCAGCTATCGCATAGATTTGTACAATTGCATCAGCGCACTTGATTACATTTAACTTAGCACTGACAGGACAATCTAGGCCTTGGATGGTAATTGTAAATACTGCACTTCCACAATTAGAGGCGTGGAAAGGGTTAATCTAACACACTGACACACAAACTCGATGTTTCATTTTATCAGAATAAAAAAATACTACTAGGTTTTAAGTGGGTAAGAAAAAATGTCGACTGATCATTACAGGGCATTTAAATTGAAAGACTTTTGCACATTACCGTCCAGGAATCTGAAATGTTTTCTGTAGCAGAGTAACAGTTTTACTTTACTGATTTGATTGTCCAATAGCGATCACAACAACAATCTGAACTGACTTCACTGACAGTATTGACTGAAGTATGTCACCATACCAAGTCAACACTGCTCCTGCACCTTTCTATTGTGTACTGCACGCACTCCACAATTAAAAAGGGAAAGCATTTTACGATACACTTGTGACATCTGATGTGAAAATGGATTTTGGAAAAACTAAAAAAAAAGCTTCTAGCTGCAGATCTTATTCAAAGTCACAGAAACTACGAGTGCTAACTGACAGGCCGCCCCCTACAGCACTGAATGAGCCACATTTGTAGGCCAAGGGTGTCCAGCCGTGGCACTGGAAGACCTTTGTCCAGTACAGACTGGTGCTTTTCCCTCGTCCAACACCTGGAGAAATTACTTAGAAGGTTTAGTAGGTGTGCTTGAGCAGGGAAACCACCAAAAGCATGCTGTGCCATCCCTCCAGGACCTGGAGCCCTCTGGTGTGGGACTGGTGTCCACATTCAGGTAAATGAATTACAGATGATTATAAGAAACAAACCACCACCACCACCCCCAAACCACACACACATACTAAAGATTCTGATATCCCAGGCCAACAGTGAGTGTTTCAGACAGGGCCGGCTTGCAGCCATGCACATGTTGTTCTCAGGCTGTGCCGGCACCAGGCACCCCCAGGTAGGCCATCATGTCAGAAAAGCCAGGAGAGCAGACAAAGACAGGTCTGAGACCAGGCCTGGGAGGCAGACCTACACTCTCCAAGGCCGTGCCTTATCTCTGGATGACCTTCTGATTGAAAGTGACCACATAAAAGCAGAAAATAAATGAAAGAGCAGGCCTCAGCTGGGCAGCCTGCTCCTGGCTGGGCTGCTGTTGTTGTTCTTGCTCCTAGATCAACCACTTAAAACACTTATCAGTAAAACCAGTCATAAATAAAAAACAGTTTTCAGCATGCAGGAGCTTGTAAAGCTAAAAAGACACATTTTTGTGTCTCTGGGACACAAAAAACACAAGCATGGACGAGAAAGAAGAGGTAAATCGAACGTTAGCGAAAATAATTAAATAAACAAAACGGATAAATAACGAAAAAATGACAAGAAAAACACGACGCGTTAAAGAAACGAAGCGAGAATCCTTACCATCTACGGCTCAGACACGACAGACCCGTCCGTCTCTCCGGACACTTTTTTGTCGATTCTCGAAAGGCCAGCAGGAGCTGTGTGCTCAGGCCAGGCCTCGGCACTCATCCTTCCCTCCTCTCTCCCCAAAAGACACACATTTATTCATTCGGGTGGAGAAGAAACACTATTAAACACGCCTCGTCCTCCCAGTCCCTCCACCAGCACCTCCACCATTACCAACAGCAGCTCTGCGTCTCCACAACGCGGACTGGACTCCCTGCTTCTTCTCCTTCTCCTCCTGCCCTGCTCATGTTAAAGCAAGCCCTGCTGGCTGGCTCAGAGTGTGTGTGTGACACACCACACACACACAGAGAGAGAGAAAGAGAGAGAGGGAGCGAGAGAGAGCTACCCCCCTCTAAGCCTGCACACACACCGGGCCGCTTGCTTCCCCACAAAAACCTCTCTTGGCTCGAATAAAATCAGTCCCAGAGCCTGCCCGGTGAACTCCACACCGACATTAGAGTGCAAGCATTTTTCTAGCAAGCCCCTCCAACCAGTTATTTCCTCGTTTTCTCTAAACAAAAGGCGTATCTACTCCTTCTCCTTCCTTCCTTCTCCTCCATTTTGCACCGCCACCGCTGCCTCTCCGCTCCGGAGCGGCCGGGTTGCCAGGGCGACCGAAACTCGCCGTTTATGTTTTTGTTTATGTTTTTGTTGTTGTTTTGTGGCTCTTATAATAAAGGAAACTCTATTATATCCCCACCCCAGCCGGACTGGGGCAGATGGGGAGGTTTTATATGGCGGCCCAGCTTGTTGTTTTCTGGTCGTTTCAAAACTAAACCTGGGTTTCCATATAAAATTGCTATTTTTGAGTGGTTTTTTTATTATTTCGAGGCCTCAGTGCGTGTATATGGTCGCCCAGATGCCTCCCCAGAGTTGAGGAAAGAGAAAGTGGGTCTTGTCCTCTCCTCGTCGTCGTGTTGGGCCTCCTCTCCAAAAACGAGCCGACCTAAAGAGAAAAGTCCTCTCATAATGGCCTTGTTAGTGTGTCACGGGTTAAAGTATTATTTACCTCGCCTCGCCGTCTTTCCCTGCACAGATGGGCCGAAACTCGTCTGCAGGAGAAGAAAGTCATTCAGTTGGCTTCAACTAACAGGGCATTCCTCCCTGTCTCACATTCACACACACATAAACAGCCATGCACTGATTCCCAGTCAGCTCTCTGTCCTCAGAGCCGGCAGAGAGAGACCACTCTCACCGGGCAGGCACCGATCCTGGAGGTGCATGATACGGACACAATATCAGTATCGCGATTTTACTGTTGCATCTTACAATTTCGATGCCTTTCAAAACATTAAAGTGCCCATATCGTCACTTTTCTGGCTCAGTCTGTATATAGTTTCAAATGGTACATAAATAACTACAGGCAATAAATACAGCCCATTTTACAACCAGTTTTTGTTTCAAGTATGTAAATATCTTTTACTCTTCCCATTAATACAGCCAGTATTCCAATGGGTTTTTGTGATGTCACAAAACCATAATTTCAATATAATCTGCTCAATCCAGGCCCCTTGTACAATATCAGTAACTTGATTTTATTGCTGCATAGGACAGTTCTGATGCCTTTCAATATGTTAAAGGGCCCATATCATTACATTTCTGGTATTAAAAAAAGGCCAAAAGATTCAAATGGTAAATTTTTTACTCTACCCACAAATACAACCAGTTTTTGTGATGTTGCAAAACCACATTTAAAGATGACCTCTTTATTCCAGGCCCCTTGGACAATATGGACAAAATATCAGTACTCCAATTTCCCGATACATAGTACAATTTCGATGCCTGTCAAGACATTAAAGGGCCCATAGCATCACTTTTCTGGCTTTAAAACAGGCTCAAAATCTATAAATGTTTGAAATTGTACATTTTTACTCCTCCCATAAATAAGATACAAAAAAGGGTCAATTTTCCAATCCATTTTTGTGATGTCACAAAACCACATTTAAAAATAACCACCTTATTCTGGCCCCTTACACAATATGGAGAATATATCAGTGTTGTAATTTTGATGTGTTTCAAGATATCAAAGCACCCAAATCACTATGCTGGCATTAAAAAAACCAGAGTCTGTAAATATTTTCTCAAATGGTACATTTACTCCTCCTATAAATACAGTTTGTGATTTTACAAAACAGCTCATTTTCAAATCAGTTTTTGTGCCGTCACAAAACCAGCATATTTAAATAGATCTCCTTAGTCAACCTGTTTAGCTCCGCCCATTCATGCACTAATCCACCAATACCTTTTTCTGGTTAACAATGGCAACAATTAGACTTTTGCAGGATTACACGAAGACCTCGATTCAACAGAACACCCAGCAACTCTGTGATTGGTCACCCTGTCAGAAACACTGATTAATTAGAGGCTCATTACAATATCGGTATTGCAGAGACTGATATCATGATAACGATTAACAGGTGATACATTGTGCAGCCCTTGTCAATACTGTTATTCCTGTTCTGATCAACTATAACCTTATAACATTAGAAAAGCTGACAGATTAAGATATTTTCCCTCAATAGGGCTGCAGTAAAACAGTGCAATGAAATAAACAGCATTGATTTCAATCAATAACTGAATTAAAACCAAATCAATTCAACGTAGAAATAGTATCGTATACTGAAGTATACTCTTTCAGAACAAAAGAAACAAGTTATCGAATATCAGGTTAAAATATCAAATCAGAATGTCCTTCGATACCAATACTATTCTGACATCATCGTACCTCCCTTAACAGAATAGCTGTTTTTCATTCAAGTACCATTGCTTTAGAGTGACACTTTATTATTCAGTTTTCAGCAGACTGGGTGAACTCCATTCGTTTTAAAACAGTTTTTTGTGGGAAGCAAAACACGAAGGTTCATTTTAGGGTATAAACACTTACACGTACAAAATAGGTGTAAAATAATCACATTGGTATTTTTTTCCTTTGATTTTTTTTTTTTCTTCAAAATCTAATTCCAATAAGAAAGAAAAAGAAAAAAAGGATTTTTAAATCATTACTCAAAAATGAGCCAACACACTCGATCTCCAGAAAAGGGCACCACATTTTTTCATAAATACAGTTAGAGCGAGATCATACCAAGGACAATACAAGCAAAGCACTTTTACAGACACAGCAGAAAAGAAGGGTAAATATGAAAAGTGGTCAGAAGCAGAATGAAACGGGGACGCGGCTACAGAACAGCAGAGGCCTCGCCCCGAACGGTTAAGTAACAAAGATTAAAAACAACACAAAAACATCTTTTTTTTTTTTCTTTAAACGTTCACTCGGGTGAAGACTATCGGCCAAAAAGTCTAATATAACATCGGCTTAGATACTGTATCTTTATTTCACAAGACTACCATCATGCACATCTGTACAGCAGGTTAATATAAGGTTTAAAGGAGCAATAAGCAGTATTGTGGTGGGAGGTTGGGGGGTCACTATTGACACACTGTGAGAAAAACAAAAATGCCTGCCATCAACCCACACTTTGTAACATACCAGCACACTACTATTACAATTAAGTCTCTTTCTTCTCAACACTACATTATCCTGAAATGTAAACGGCTACTTATTGCTCCTTTAAGGGTGAGAGAAAACGGGAATGTTCTTTGGGTATAGATACACAAAATGATCATAACAATGAAACATGTAATAAGTGTTAAGCCTAGGTATCAAAATTCAATGTTGTTTCCCGCCGCCCTGCCTCACGAGAGTCTGGGCTCGCTGTGGTCGTGGATTCGGGATGATTCCGGACATGCACTCTGTCGAATAAATAGAAAAGCTCGGCCTCACTCGCCAGGGTTTTTCTCTTTGCTCGTGGCCTCGCACAGGCCTCGTTTCTGCATGAGGGAGTAAGGGAACGGCGCTCCGTTGCAGGCACTGTAGTCCAGTTTGTTGAGCTTAGCCAATGTTTTGATGCTGCCCGGAGGTCGGCCAGGGCTGACCTTGTAGCCGGCGGCTTTGGTGGTGCCCAGCGGCCGTCCCGGGCTGGTTTTGAACCCGGCCGCTCTGGTGGTGCCTGGGGGTCGGCCGGTGCTCGTCCGATACCCGGCGGATTTGGTGGTGCCCGCAGGTCTACCTCGCCTCCCGGTCTTCCCGAGTCCTTTCTTTTTCTTGGATCCCTCGGGCGCCTCCACGCCCCTCATCCGAACGGTCTGAGGGTGAAAGTCGTTCTGGGCGTCCTGCATCTGGCAGGACATGGGCTTGATCATGCTCTGCGGCAGTGGGGGCAGGTTGGGCAGAGGGAGCTGCAGTGGCGGGGGTGGAGCCGACGGGTAAAACTTGCTGGACTGGGAGGTGCACAACTCGAAATGGCTGCCTGGGTGCTGGCCATCTTCGCCCAGGCTACCCAAGCCGTAGTCGCCACTGTTGCCGGCTACCTGATGCATCATTTTCTGTGAGGGATGAAAATGCAACAGGGAGAAAGGCATCAGACCATATTTCAAACAATAGAACATTCAACAAGGTGTTAAGGGTGACACTATATGTTCAAATATTCCTGAAAACCTTCTGGGGTCAATCGGTTTAACAGGCAAAATAACCCGTCAAAGCTTATTATGAAAGTGAGCCATTTGTCACACATATCACAACACACACGGTACCTTGCTCAAGGGTACCTCAGTGGTCCTGGGATTCGAAACCACAACCTTCTGATCACAGGGGTCACTCCCTCCCCTCTATTCTACACTGGTCATGGCAACCTTGTTCTATTGCTCAGTGTTTTTCTATGGAGAATATACAAGCTGTGTGTGAGATTACACTCCTGTGTTCACAACGGGAGCACCTGTCTGGATACTGAGATTTATTCGAGTACTGTGCAACAAAACGCATGCTTTATTATGAAGAGTGTATAACTAGGTCTCATTATGTGGATTTACAGCAGCACAGCATGACTATAGGTTCAAAACTATTGTTTTTTTCCATTAGGAATGCAAAAAGAAGCTATTTCTGCTAAACATCTGCATCAACCAGATGTTTAAATTTGATCAAAATTAGTGCATTTATTGTATAGAAAGTTTTAGAAACAAGCGACGATTTGCTACTTCAGTCCCAGACTTTATAAAGTCCAGAGGAAGACTTTCTCTGGGATCTGGTGTGAACCGATTCACACGGGATGGGAAATCTGTGGCTACTCGGAGTAGAAAACATGCCAAAATATTTATCTGTCGTTATTTTACTTCCCCAAACCATCCACCTCACTGTTTAAGCTGACTGCAGTGTGCGGTTAGTTTTGTCGTTAGTAATTGACAGCCAACATTACCTGCCTTTTAAAATAAGGCGACATGCATGAGATTGATTGGAGCCACAAGTAAAGGCATCTTCAGGCCTCAATACTCCAGAAAACACTTTATCCACAGTACAGACAGGAGATTATTTCTGTGGATCATTTTATTAGAACCATTCAGATGGGATCAGGGTAGCTCAGTGGTGCCACTAGCAGTCCTGGGATTCGAACCCATGACCTTCCCATCACAGAGCAACTCCCTAACCACCAGATTTTGCAATCAGAGTATCATGTATTGCGATACAGTTTGATGTTATATGTTTGATTGTATCGCCCCCACCTATGGTGTGCATAATTGTTTACACAAATTTTCCTACACAGATAACACTACTCAGTGCGTGGGGGCAGTACATTGATCAAGGGTACCTTATTGGTGCCACTGGCAGTCAAACTCACAACCTGGCCACAGCCACATTTTTGACAGTACTGTTTTAAGTTCATCACTAATGGTGCATAACTGTGGTAGGTGTTTTTAAGAACATCGCTAATGGTCCATAATTGCCAAAAGTGTATCATGATTCCATCTTTAAAACAAGAAAATAGCTCATCGCTGGTGTGCACACGTGTTTATGCACACTTTAAGCACTACGGAACAAAAAATGCACAGTTTACACAAAGTTTGTACACGGATAATGCTGGGCAGTGTGTGGGGGCGGCACTTTGCACGCAAGATACCGCAGTAGTGTCACTTGCAGTCCTGGGATTCGAACCCACAAGCTTCCTAACCACGAGGCCACACTGCCTATTTGATAGTATTGTTTTCATGTACATCACTATAGGGGCATTTCTGCCATATGTGTCGCGATATCGTCTGCATGGGAATATGAGTATCACAATGTTATAGGTGTGATCAACGCTTACCACTTGCGTGCATGCGGTTTACACAAATTCCATACACGGAAAACGTTATGCAGTGTGTGTGTGTGTGTGTGTGTGTGTGTGTGTGGACGGTACTTTGCTCAATACCACAACCTTTTTTCCATAATGTTGTTTGTAAATACATCATTAATTATGTATTTTGCAGTACCTGTATCGTCATACTGTGTGCAGGAGTATCGGAGTATCGTGTTATAATAATGATTGGATCGCACACCCCTGGTGTGCACGCGCAGTTGTGCACGCGGAAAACGAACCTTTACGCAAATTTACTACACGGATAACACCACGGTGCATTCACAAACAACAGAGAGGAGAGCTGAGGCCAGGGCCAGGATTACAGCAGGCCAGAGTGAAAACACACACACATACACACTCACACGAAAAACCCAGAAGGCGCACAAAGAGCGTCGTAGCTTTTTCCTACCCAAACATCTCCCCCTGCACCTATACCTCCCACCTACCCTCCCCCACCGCCTCCCTCACCGATCCGCCCCGAGCGGAGCCCCAGCCCGGCCGGGAGAGGGATAAAGAGGCCGCTGTACCTCGGAGCTGTGTCGGGCCGGAGCGGGTTAACTGAGGAGCGGACAGACCTCCATCCCCGGACCAGCCCGGCTCTGCTCCGAGACCCGCCGCCCCGGAGTCTCCGGGAGACTCAGGGCCGAGGAGAAGGGCTGCAGAGAGATGCAGAGGGGCTGTGGAGGGGTGAACCGAGCGGATGTGTGTTCCGGAGCGGAGAGAGTCTTAAACCCACAGGAGAGCAGCCATCTTCACCAAAAACACACAGAACCAGAACAAGGCCAAGGCGCATGCGCATTGTGGGGGAGGCGGAGGGGGAGGGCAGAGAGGAAATCAGACTTCTGTTTTTTTTGTACAATATGTTTTTGTGTATATGTGTGTATTTTAATATATATATTAAATGTATATATATTAAAATACACACATATACTGTATCGTACGAAAAAAACAGAACAGTCTAATTTGCTCTCTGCCCTCCCTGAGTATGACAACCATTCCATGCCAGTGCCTGTTAAATTCCTACACAAGCACCTCATTCTGCTTTATGAGTCCTGCATTGAGATTAAACTAGATTCTTTGGGGTGGCTTGATGAGGAACATACAGTCATAATAATAATAATACATAATAATAATACATTTTATTTATAGGCACCTTTCTGGCACTAAAAGCTCCCTCACAACTTTCTACACATGATTACAGATTCATAGCTTTGTTAGTAATTTTAATAGAAGGTTGTATAATACAGGGTGTAATAATACAGGGTGTACCTAAGAAAACTTTTCAGATTTTCCACTGTTTTACCATCATCAGCATTACTTACAAACACAGAGAAGGCATGCAGGTTCACTGGTGGGTTTGGAGACTAAACAAAGTGACTATATTTGGGCTGTAGAGATCATTCACCTCCACCGTACAGATTTAGGGATGTGTAAATATACACATGTACCATTTCATATGATGCAAATGTCTTTCTACTAAAAAGCAGTTTATTAGTAGTGTTCAGCAGGGACGG
>JBBPCW010000127.1:967103-977738 GCA_037974425.1 Phenacogrammus interruptus
TGTTTCCAGTTAAGTGTACCATATGCAGCAGACGTTTAGCCAACGTTCCGTGGGCGTGACGTCTGAGGCTGAGACTATGGAACACCCTACCTGAGAGCACCACAATTGTAAAACTTAACTCGTCTTTTCAGGAAGGCATTTTGCAAATGCATTTTATAGATTTTCCTATGTTTTCCTCTGTATTTTTTCTTTTTATTTGTTTTGCTTTTACTCTGTTGCACTTTGAGATTGCTAAAATATAAAGTGCAGTACAAATACTATTATTATATTTCAGCAAAATAGTTTTTTTATTAGTGGTTTTGCAAGGACTTTTTTAAAGGGGACATATTATGCAAAGCAACTTTAGTTTAGGTCTCTGGGCTACACAAATCATGTTCATGAAGTCCTTTGCACAAAATCAGTCTCTCATAAAGAGATCTCACCAGCTCTATTCTAGACACTTCCAGTCTTTTCTGCAAATAAGCTGTAGCTGGCCACGCCCCACCCATCCCATGCTAACGCTGCGCATTTAACGCACATGAAAATGGCAGAAAACAGAGGTGCTCTCCAGCCCTATACGTTCAATTCTGAGTCGGACCCAGAGCAAGATGAACACAACACTTCATGTGTGACTGTAGCTACAGCGGGTGGGTGGGGGCTCGACAGGTTAGGGGTGGTTTTATGCTAATTTTCCAATGATTATGTAACAATGGGGGGGGTCAGTCCAAATGGCTTGTAGAAGCATATCATTACTGACACAAAAATTCTTTCTATTGATGTTTTTGATTGCACTGGGAGTTTTTACTGGAGCAGTTGAGACACAAATGGAAATACAAAAGTGAATTTTTGCATTTCCCCTTTAATTAATCCATGATCAATATAAAACCCACTGTGAACTAAACAGGTGTGATATTTAAAAAAAAATCGTTATTGTAACCACACTGTGAACTTAAATAACGTTTATGTGCATCATTCAATGTCTGCTGCCACTCAGCTTCTGAAGATGTAGTGTTATTACCTTGAGCAATGGCCATGGACTCGAAGCTCTGCAGCTCTTTGAGTAAGCAGCTCCGCTCTGTGGGGTGCAGACTGTAGATGAAGTCCTTGGCTCCTTTAGGAGAGTTCAGCAGCTCCAGTCTCTCTTTGTGCTTGTGAGTTCCAAGGGAACATCTCTGCATATGGGACAAGAGTGCAGGGTGACTGGGCCTGGTGGGGCCACGTGCCCCTAACTGACCCAGCACACAAGGTCGCAGCGCACTGGGTAAACACAACCTCAGCATCATGGAAGGAGGAACAAGGAGGTGGTCTTGGGCAACACCTAAAGGAAACACACACATTTAGACACAGCTAAGAAGCAACATGCTCCATTACAAACAAATGCACCATTTCACAGATAAATTATTACATTATACTAAAAAACCCTGAGACACTTAAGTTGCTGGAGATGTTTTTATTAGTCAAAATAGCATTTAACATATGCATGTTAAGTTATATCGCTGTAATTTAATATATCAGAAAATATAAAAGAAAGATGCCAGTCAGCTTGGAAAGTGGCAGAACCAAAGAAAATTTGATTGTTGCCAAGTATTTAGGGAGAGGCAAGGAGCTTCATTATACAAGCTGAAAGGTTAACACTGAACTTACCAAGAAAGTGTCTTTAGATCTGCCACATTAAATGAAAGCGTCAGCATTTTAATTAAACGCTTACTGTACATTTTGTAAAGTAAGACAGAAGTCTGATTGACATGAGCAGACTTGCGCTACATAAACAAAAGTATTGGGACGCCTGACCATTACGCCAACAAAAACTTTACGAACATTAGATTCAAATACACCGACTTTAATACGGAGTTGGTCCCCCTCTTTGCAGCTATAACAGCTTCCACTCTTCTTGGAAGGATTTTGGAATTTCTGTTGAAATGTGTGCCCATTCATTCTGTAGAGCATGTATGATGTCAGTGATAATGAGTTGGACGCTTCGCGTTATCTAAAATGTCTTGGGTTGCTGAAACATTAAGACTGTCCTACACTGGAAGGGGGCTGAAATAAAAGTGATGTCCCAATACTTTTGTCCACAAGTAAATGTCTCGCGAGTGTCGAGGGATTTCAGGCTGATTTACCTCCAGGTGGTCAGTCCGTCATACCTCCAAAGACACTCTTCTGCTCTCGGCTTTCTTAGAGAAGCGTCCTGTAAACCGCATACCACTGAGAAATAGACTATACACCCAGTTTTGTGCTAAATGTAGTCCAAACCCGCCCTGAACTGCTACTCCAATTCACTCCCAAACCCTCCCCAGCCAGAATGACTCAAGTGGAAACCACGCCGTTCTGTCTTGCTTTACTATTTTTAAATTGTTTTTTATTTCTTTTAATTCGTTCTTTTCTTCGCCCACTCATAATTACTGTTTAATTTAAGTTTCCATAAAAACAAACATAAAAAGAAAACCAAAATAAATGTTTTCTTTTTTGTTCGTACTTGACGTTGCTAGGTCACGTCAGCCTCACATGGCATTATGGGATGCGTAGTCCACTTCCTTAGCAGAGTCTACAGAAGCGAGAGAAACTGAACTACATTACCCATGTATTACTACATTACCCGCTGTTGATTAATAAAAACAAAAAACGTTTGCCGTTACGAAACTGACTAAATTGCCAGATTAATAAAAAATAGATATACATAAATAACAGCCCTCAGATTCTCCATCTTGGGGATAAAAACTGAGTACATTTACGTGTACAACGTACAGCAGACTCACTTCTACAGATCCCACCACTAAACTATTGGGACACATCTGTTTTTCAGGGTTTGGACTCCTGACTTCCAGTGAAGGGTTTAATCTTAATGCTTCAGCAGACAAGATATCCATACTTCCTACTCGGCGAACAGTTTAGGGAAGAACCTTTTCTATTTCAGCATGATTGTGTCCCAGTGCACAAAGTGAGCTCAATAATGGTTGAATGAGTTTGGTGTGGAAGAACTTGACTGGCCACACAGAGCCCTGACCTCAGCACCATCCAGCACCTTTGGGATGAACTGGAATGGGGATTATGATCGAGACCTTCTCGTCCAGCATCAGTGTCTGACCTCAGAAATACTCTATGGAACGAATGGGCACATATTTCCACAGAAACTCCAGAATCTTGTGGAAAGTCTTCTAAAAAAAAAATGAAAGCTGTTATAGCTACAAAGGGGGACCAACTCCAAATTAAAATCTATGGATTTGTATGCAGTGTTATTAAAGTCCCGGTTGTTGTAGGCTAATGGTCAGTCGTCCAAATACTTTTGTCCAAATAGTGCACTATTTGCTTACAAAATGAACGCAAAAGTCGTCTGATTTGTTACTCTAGTCAGGTTTAGATACTTTTGTTGTGTTTATTTGTGAGACAAAATTCAAAATATAAAAAAAAACACTTCCATGGGTGGTGGTAGGTAAAACACTTGTCTGTGAACCTGATGATTGCGAAGTTGCAGGTTTGAATCCCCCCAATTTCTCCCATTGTGTCCTTGAGCAAGACACGTAACCCTCAGTGTCTCAAGGGGGACTGTCCCTGTAACTAATGACTGTTAATCGCTCTAGATTAGAGTGTCTGCCAAGTGCCACTTTACATTTACACATGTATACAAGACGTTTTGGGCACAAAACAAAACAAAGCTGCTCTTTATATTACAAGAAAACATTAGAAACTACAGAAAACAAACGTAACTGACTGGTTTCCAAAATCTTATAGTCAGTAGTGAGATATTACCATAAAGGCCCAAACCACTGTTTTTGAAGAAGACAGTCAGTCAGTTTTGGTACAATTCTTCAACATCAGACTGGTTACGGAAAAAGAAAATTCGTCAGCACGAGGTTTCCAGGCATTCTTCCAAATTGTACCAAAATTTATATCCAGTCCAAAGAAAAGCAAAAAAAGTTGAATTATGTATTGGCCTCTCCAGTCTCCAGAGCTCTCACCCACTGAGCTGCAGGGATGAGCTGGACCCATATGTTTGAAATGAGCATCCAGCAAATTAAACAGAGCTGTTTGCAAAGGTGCTGGGAGGGTTTGGGCACAAGTTATTTCCAAAAATTGCTAGAAAGAATGTCACAAATCAGTGCTGCCGTGATAAAGGCATGTGAATGAAAATCATACACAACCTTTCCCATCCTTTACAATGTATATTCTTACATTACACTTAAAATCAGTCAGTTACATTGGTTTCCAGTTTTCCCCTTCACGTTTTTGATCATTTTGAAAGAGCAGCGTATCATTTATTTTTCTAAAAATTCACTTATGGGCCCAAACATCTGGCCTATAGAGTGTATAGAGTGTTCCTACCCATTTCTCTAGTCAGAATTTTAGGCATAGTTTTCATTTAACCAGGCTTACCTTTGTGGACAGAGCACCCCCGCATACGAAGAAAAGCAGAAACTTAAATAATCTCTTTCTGGACATACGATGCAATTAAATATCATTTTATTAACTCTTCTGAGCAAATGGCAAAAAAAAAATAAAAATAAAATAAAAAATCAACAGTTCCACCTGAACTCTAACAAGCAAAACAAATCATGTCCAATCATGAAAATCCTTCATTCTTTTCTTGAAGAAACTGAGAGCCCAGTGACCACTGAGCAGGCGAAACGAGCCTAGTTTCAGCTGATCTATGATCAAAGACTCCGATTTAACATGACCGATCAATCAGGATGCAAACCGACGCTGTGGAAAACGAAACCTTGCATTGCCGAAATTATGATGATAAAGAGAAAATAAAAACTTGTTCTTAAATGTACGAGAATGTAACAGGATCATATTCCTGGTTCCTACTATGCAAAGGCCAGCCAGTGGATTTGCATTATGGAGGATGAAAAGAAATGAAACGGCAAATATTGTAGGTTTTGAATAATATTTTAAGGTTCTGTATATTAATCGTCAGTCTAAACGTCAGGGTGATTTTAAGTGAGCCAAAAAGTTACAAGGTTTTAATCCAACAGTGACATTTTGTAAAAGGGTCTCAGAATGCGGTGGAATTCCCATTCTGTCTCCGCCTTGTTTTGCAGGTGATTATATCACCTGCACCCAGAAACATACTTCAGTTGTATTTGGGGGAAATTACATCAGTTATAGTGAGGGAATTGAGTGCTCCGTGACTTTACGATGAAATTTTAGTGAACGATTTTTAACCTACCGTCCATATAATGCTATTCAGTACAGCGTGGAAAGGGTCAAACTGCAGATTTTGCAACTCCTGACTTGAGTGAGTCCAGTTTCAAGCCGAGAATGTTTCAGAATCGACCATTTTCCTCGAATGTCTCCAAGGTGTAACACGCTATGAATTGAGCCTAGATCAGCAATCTCACTCTTAAGCTTCGCACGTTGCGGTCACTGAACTCTCACGCTCTGACAACATGCTTAAGTGGATTATTGCTCCAAGCTGAAGCATGAACTGAAAGTCCAAAATACTGAGAATGATGTTAAGTGTACTGCAGAATGGGTACCGGAGTGAGAAAAACGACATCGAGTGCCACATTTAAAACATCAAAAGCAAACCAGCTGTCCGATCGAAATGTGGAGATTAACACAGATATGGTCTGAGGTGAGACGCGGCAGTCAAGAGGTTCACTCAGGCCTTCTCCGGCCTACACCCAGTCCAGCACGCCTCCCTCCTTTTCGAAGGGAAAAGCCTGTCATTCTTTTATAACATGTACAACAATGTACACAAAATTTGAAAGCAAGGTCACACAAGAGACCAGTAGTAGCCATTAAGAGGTATATCTGTGTGGTTACAGTAGCACGTCACCTTAAACCTCTCCTTCCGAAAGCAGGGCAGCTGCAAGAGGCAAAGACCTCTCTCAATCAAAGTAGCAAACACTCCATTCATGCTGTTTTTAACAGTGTCTTGGACCTCTGACCTCTCGCTTAGGCACTCGCTCACTCCATCATCCATACTTTAAATTCCAATCAGCCCTTTGAGAGACACAGACATACAAAAAATACCCTAAAGGAGCAAGAGGAAGAAAAAAACAAAACAAAACAGAAATTTCCCTGATCTCAAAAATTAAGATACTTGTTTTTTTTCCCTTAAACTAAAAAATATCAATTTCCTTCAGTCTGTGTTCGAGTCTGTGTCATCGTCAATGTAGTCCTCTTCTACAAGGGCCGTCCCACTCTGCGTGCCCCATTCGTCCTCATCGTACTCTATACTGTCATTATCCTCCAGCAGCTCGTTATCAGGCTCCGCCCTTTCAGCTGCCGCCGCCGCCCCTGCAGGCCCTGCCTCTGCTCCGCCCCCTCCGTCAAACTCCTCCCCCCTCTCCTCCCCGGCGGGAGCATAGCCGTTGTTGTTGGAGAAGGGGGCGCGGTCCCGGGCGTCCTCCTCCACGTACACTTTCTGGTGGCACATGGGGCAGGTGTCCTGGATGTAGAGCCACTTCCGCAGGCAGAGGGCATGGAAGTAGTGGCGGCAGGGCGTGATGCGGGCAGAGGCTGTGAACTCCTGGTAGCAGATGGCGCACACGTCCTCTACGTCCCGTAGCTCAGTGCCCTTCACCTCCGGAAGAGAGTTGATCTTCTTTACGGCCGTGCGGCGGTTGATGAAGGTCTTCCAACCGTTTTTGGCCTGTAAAGCAGGGGTGGGTGATATGAGCTCAAATTAATATCACTATCCACACAACAATGGTATGATATCACTGCACATATGTAAGAGAAATTATGTTTGTGCAGATGACAAATCTGATAGAATTTTGTTTCCATGTATACACTACCAGTCAAAAGGCTTTTCCCACTTATCCATTTTTTTCATAACCTGCAGATTTTTATATTTGTTAAACTGGAAATTTGAGGAAACAACTATAAATTAAAATTAAAATGTGAAATAAACCCAGTTTTATTTCTAAGGTGAGAGAATCTGTAACAGTGCAGGTCTGACTCCTATTAACTGGTTGTTGGTGATACAGAGTCAAATTCTAGACTGTCCTTTCACTTTAAATGCACTCATTACTGTTTCAGCACTTAAGAGCTCATTGAATATCTAACACTCGTCTGAAGATCCACATTATCTTATATTAGGTGGTCTTTTGTAGGTTGTCATTGTAATGATTAATTTTAAAAAATCTGTCTAATAAAGGTACTTAAATGGTGAATGTAAATGTATTTGTTAGACAAAGAATACTGAGTGTATTTTTAGACGTGAGAGTATTTTTAGACATGAAGAGAGTAATGTGCAAATGTAGAAAGTCTCAGTGCAAAAACTTTTATCATTTATTGTGGTCCACTGACCACTCAATTTTGACAGGATTAAAACGACAGCTTCAAAAACAAAATTCTGATACAAGATCCAGCAGCAACCACATAGAGAATCAGAATGTAATTTAAATGCTTTTTATAGGTTTTTCCAAACCAATATATTTATAATTATGTGGATCACGAGACAAATGTTAGAGCTATAAAGTAACAGCCTTATTCAAATGATCCGAATGACCCTTACCTGCAGGTAGATGTTGAAGTAGGCGTGTAGGCACATCATGCAGGCGCGGATTTTGCTGCCCGACTCGAACATCATGGTGTAGGCACCATTGCCGAACATGACCACGCCGAAGACGAACTCGATGACGTTTCCTGTGGAGCGGACGTAGTAGACGTAGTCGTCCAGCTTCTCCCAGAGCACGTTGTAGTAGCCGTCGATCATGAACAGGCCGTAGACGGTCAGCGAGACCAGCACTTTGAGGCAGAGCTCCACGCAGAAGGCGGTGACGGCGAACAGCCAGGTGTTGAGGGCGTAGTTGCGCCACAGCAGGCGGCTGAGCAGCACGGGCAGCGCCAGGAGGCCCAGCGACACCAGCAGCACGGGCAGGTGGCGGCGAGCCGACGGGACGTGAGAGGCGCTCAGAGACATCAGCACGGGGTCCGTCATGCCGTGGATGAAGTGCAGGACGGCTGTCAGCAGGAGGCACATGTTCCTGCTGAGACGCACCAGCCGCTCCTCGGGGTCCAGGCCGCTCAGGCCCGTCTGCAGCGCCAGGATGAAGAACAGCACAGGCGCCACGAAGCCCAGACGCTTGTCCTCCTCCTCAGTGGAGCCAATGAAGGCCAGGATGCTGATTATAGAAGAACAGACAGAATGGGATTAACTGAAACATGGCAGTGTCTTGAGTTCAGTCACTGTCAAATTTATTCGGGATTTAATGCCTATAATGCAAAATCGTGTAAATATTTTCTTCAGTCAAATTTGTGTATTCACAAATATTTCTTCAAACCGTAATTGTGCTCTACAGTGGAGATATTTGTTTCCTGTCAAGAATATTGACTTTCAATTTCGAAGAATAAAACATTATTTGCTATGGGGTGCCCAAACTTTTGCATGTGACCCGGTATAAGGCACCCAACGATTTGTTGACCAAGACGATTAGCCAGTGATGCGGTTGGCTGTGGAACACTGATTGTTTAATCCTCTGTAATGTTCATGTGATTCTCATGGCCTTTCAACAGACTGCAGTGGCCTAAAGGAAACAATACAGCAAACACGGCTTCTGGTTGTTTTGTTACATCCTCAAGAAGCGATCACTTGTTGCGGAGACAGAATTCTGAATGATGACGGGACAAAGTGAGAAGACACAGCAGCATGGACCAAACAACATTGGACAGATTCATTACAGGAATTAGATCCAGTCCTTCTCCCAGCAACATTACAGCATTAAATAAAATCCATCATCACTCAGACAGTTATAAAGGACTGCTCAGACAAAATACTGATGTTTTGCAGCTCTTTTTAATGCATATTAAGGAAAACTGTGCAATATATCCTCTATATCAGTATACCATGATACTGATGTAATAATATATATAATAATATATATAATATATAATATTCATGTATTTTTGTATTAAACTTATACACATATAAAATACTGCTGTCCCAGTTTTGCCAAGAAGTTTGTTTTGATTTGTTTGTATTCTACTTTGTGAACTTCATTCATTCATTTTCTGTAACCGCGGTTACCCAGAGCCTAACCCAGGGTCTACAGGCGTGAGGCAGCCCACCGCCGGGCGCACACACACACCCACCATTCACTCACACCTACAGGTCAATTCTGACACCACAACACCCTGACATGCATGGTTTTTTTTGACTGTGGGAGTGACCCAGAGGAAACCCTCGCCACCACGAGGAGAATATGCAAACTCCCCACCCCCACACACACACACACACTGAGGCAACAGTGCTACCTGCTGCACCACCATAGGGCCGCTTTCTGAACTTCATTCATGTTATTCAAACTTTGACAGAAAGTTTAAAATACATGGAGACTAAAACCATTGTTTGGTTAGTACCAGCCAGCACTAGTTTAAAGGGATATATCCCTTCTGATCACTTGAATGAGCCACACCAAACAAAATAATTGGATATATCAATAAGTACGTATTCATTTCCAGTGTTTATTGGGTCTTTACTGCCTATAATGTAATACTGTGTAAATATTTTCTTCAGTCATATACCTAAAGAATCATGATCCAATCATGATACCCGAGTATTACTGGTGCCAAATTAAAATAAATAATAGCCTGAATACATGGATGCAAATGTAAGAAACATATCATATTTGGAAAGACCAACAAAAAATGACTGGATATCAATGAGTATGAAATCATTTCCATTGTTTACTTTGGTTTTTCCAGCCTATAATAAAAACACTGTGTGAATGGTTGTGCATTATGTAAAAATAATTCTGAATTGTACCAAAATTTCAGAAATAATTTGAAATGCACTAAAAAGTACCTATAGAATCGTGATCAAATCATTTTGCGCCCGATTAATAACAGTCACAGTAGTAATATGTACCTGAGGCCCAGGTAGTGGGCGATGGAAGAGATGACGGCGCTCATGCCCAGCACGGTGAGCGTGGAGTCGCAGCCACTGATGATCAGGTTGCTGCACAGATCCCAGAAGACGTCCCAGGTCAGGTAGGGCTGCTCCCCGCCGCTCTCCAGCCGGGCCGCCTTCACCACGTACACCAGCACCACAGCCTGCGCCGTCATGCGGGTCAGCCAGAAGACCCGCAGCACCACGGGGAAGCGGATCCTCTTCCAGGTGTCTTCCAGCAGCAGCTGGAGGCCGTAGATGCGGTACATGTGCCGCACCAGCAGGTACACATAGCGGCAGGAGTAGTAGAACCACTTGAGGCGGAGCAGCAGGCACACGGCCGTGTTGAGGGCCAGGAAGAGGCCCGAGACCATGGCCACCAGCTGCCGCACGTCCACCGGCAGCTCCATGACCAGGCCCGACAGAGGCAGCAGGATGTCCAGCACCACCAGGGCGGCGCACAGCGAGCGCACGTTCAGCAGTACCACATAACCGGTGCCGAACAGCAGCTGCAGCACCGCCATGCCCAGCCAGAGCGTGGGGCCGTTACGGGGCAGCACGCGAAAGCCCAGCGCCGCCTTGTAGTAGGCGCTGTAGAAGTCTATGTGAGATGTGGCGTAGTAATTTATCAACACCGCAATGGCTCCCAGCAGCACAGCGCAGAACAGCGTGTAGAACTTCAACAGGGACTTCTGGGACAGCACCAGCACCACACTGCAGACAACGATACCTGTAACACACAGATTAGATTAGATTCAACTTTATTGTCATTACACATGTACAAGTACAAGGCAACGAAATGCAGTTTAGGTCTAACC
>JBBPCW010000127.1:1006009-1029254 GCA_037974425.1 Phenacogrammus interruptus
AATAATAGTAACTGTGTATTTTTTAATGAAAAATAAGGAATTAAAAAGTTGCTTACCAATACACAAAACATTCACAACTGATAAATTGGGCTAAAATAGAAGGCTCTGAATGATACTAAATAAAGAGCCGTTTGGGAGCCGTAAGAGCCGGCTCTTTTAAGGGAGCCGAGCCAAAAGAACCGAATCTTTGAAAAGAGCCGAACTTCCCATCACTAAAAGGCATTATAATGCCCGAATTAACTGTTTTATAAGTTTGGCATTAAAAAAAAAAAATCATAATTCCTGATTTATGTCATTGCTAAAGGAATTTAGCCTATAGTTTAAAACACTAAAGTGGTTGAATTATCTAACAGTAAGTGGTTTATTGTATGCAGATGACTGACTACCATCAATGTCATGAACTTGGCTGCACTTTGGATTGTCACAATGCTGCCAAATGAGCCTTTAATGTCGATTATACTGTCTCTTATAGGAGTGGTGCAGATGAGTATGGAATACACTGGTGGACACGGACATTATCAACAGTATTAGTGCGAATGGTGTTAGCTAGTGAATGAACGGAGACTGAGACTAGATATAATCTGGTCTTTTTATTCATGTATTAAACATGTATTAAGCTTTAACAGAAGAAAATGAAAATATTCCATTTCTTTCTCCATTTCCCATTCAAATTTAACTTTTCTGACAACTGATAAGACAAGCACAGTTTTAGAGATTCTAAAAATCAGAAATGAATACACGTTTGGCACTGAAAGAACAGATTACAACAATACAGGCTTGTAGAAATTCCCCGAGAAGTGAATAGTGAGGCTAACATGTTGCTTCTTTATGCTGTGGTTTATCTGAGAAAATGGACAGAGGAAAGCTAAGCGGCTTCTAGGCTGCACCGATTTAAAAGAGGAGCATAAGCTAAAATGGACAGGTGTACACTCGGGCGCACTACCATTTAAAAAGCCGAGACTGCAAACGTACAGTTCGTGGGCGTGAGCAGCGTTTGTTTTTATTTCTATTAGACTAAATGTGTATTTGTGATTGTATTGTGTTCCTGTCTGTTGATGGGCTTCTGTATGTTTTGAGGGAACCTTGGCCATTGGTATTCATTTCCGCGAACTAGTCTGGTAACAGTGTCGAGCTCTGCACCAAATGTTATGGCTGTTTTTAATGACGGCTTCTAAAAGCCACGGTGAGCAAGGACACACACAGAAAAAAAAAACAAACAAAAACAAATCAAAAAGACCAAATCGTGTTCAGATCAGAACCATGATTCACATTGCGTAATCCATTCCTATACCATCTGAAGAAATGACTAACGATTAAAAAGAGGTTCTCTCAGACAATACTAAACACAAGTTCGGCTTGTGCTGGAGTGAAAAGTGCGTAGACTGCATTTTAGTCAGAACAAGAAGACGGGAAAGGATGCGGATTACAGGTGACACTCCTAAGTTCAATACCATAGCAATAAGGACCACTTTAGTTAACGTGACGTAATCATGGAGCTGCCAGGAACAAAATACACAGCCATGTTAAAAAGGAAAATCGCCAGTCCAAGTGGGTATAAAAATACAATCAAATACAATATCTAACATGATGGATGCAAAAAACGCTCAGTATGCAGTTACAGAGAATGGCTAAAACGGGACGAGCTAAAAAAGGCACATATTTTCCCTTTTGCTATATTTGTGTAACTCTGTTAGCAGTTAGCAAAAACGTGAGCTTCAAAATAGTAGATATGTTATGTGTAAGTATTAAACTTTTCTCCAGCTGACTTCTAACAATGCCAAAGCCATATGACTGTACATATTACGGAAATGATTATTTTAGATGAGATCAGACGAAGTAATTAAACTCTTTGTATTTTCTGACATAAAAATTAAAAGTTCTGAAAATCTAAAACGCACTATATATAGCTTGAGCATATCTGACAGTAAGTGCTATGGGGATGCCTTCACTCAAAAAAGACTAAAAAGAACAAAAACAAAAAAACAATGTGAGAACCCTATACAAACAACAATCTCAGAGAAATAGCTTTTTTTTTTTTTTTACTACTTATTGTAATGTTGAAAATCAAACACCTGAGACGACATTTATGGTATAATCTTTTTCTTTTTTTTTTGTAGCCACCATAGAACATCATAGTTATATCTTTCCAACTGTATAGCTATTTATCGTGAGCTCTCTTTTTGCTTTCTTTACCCGTCTTTAAACTCAACACACGCCCACCGCGGTTCTGTGCCGGGTTGGTTGCATACTGTTCTGCACCACAATAATAAACGTATATCTGTCTCTGCCTCGTTCTCAATGTGTCTCACTGTCCCCCCTGCAGGTTCAGTGAGGAACGCTTGGTGATGTGGTATAGTTTTAAGGCATCGTGTCCCGCTGCCGGCGGAAGGGATTTGTTTTTGTTTGTTTGTTTTTGTTGTGTTTTTTTTTTTTATTTCTGATGAAAGAGCAGCGATTTGACACTCCCGGCTTTGATTTTTGGTAACTGGTTGCTGATGATTTCGGCGAGCATCTCGGGGAACTCCACGCTCAGCGACTTGTTCACAAATGTGTAGAAGCAGAAGTTCATCAGTCCGCCGACCATCTGCAGAGAATCGAGAGAAAGAGAGAAATTCAACACATGGTCATGCTAAAGCACATCACACACCTGTGTCACTGCAGCAATGTCTTGAAAATGGTAAGGCAAAGCAAAAGAAATGTTGTGATGGACAATATCCGGTTCAATCCAAGAGAGGAGGGTTTCCTGATCATTTAACAGGGGCAGCTCATGGTCTAGTGGTTAGGGAGTTGCCCCTGCAATCAGAAGGTTGTGGGTTTGAATCCCAGGACTACTAGCGGCACAACCGAAGTACCCTTGAGCAAGGTACCGTCCCCACACAATGCTCCCCAGGCGCCGCTTCGCTTGGTGAATGGGTTAAATACAGACAAAGAATATCACACCGTGTGCTGTGATTTATTCACGCAAGACTATAAGGGGCCACTTTACTTTATAATTTAGTACTTATCTAGCAACCTATGTTCAGTTCATGAAGAAGCCTAACACATGACATTACATTCATTGGGCAATTGCTTTTATCCAACCGATTTGAGGAAACCCTCGAGCTTCAGGACTGTGTGAGAACCAGAGAAGAGTGCTAAGTGCTAGGGAGTAGTGCAAGAAGATGTACACTTAATCAGATGGGCAAGTTTTGATTTAAGATCATCAGGAAAGGAGGTACTCTCTATATAGAGGAGTCTTCATGGCCTGATTTTCCTGATGTTGTGTAAGGCAAAGCAACTTGGCCGAGAGACAGATGCGATGTGGTCAGACAGCTGCTCATCAATCATGACGCTCGGGGTTCTCGCCACCTTGGACGACGAACGCAAACAAGGAGAGCTCTAACCTGAGTGACTGACTTCACTAGCATGAGGCGTGGTTTATGGAAACTAATTTCACTGTTGTGGCCAGTGCTATAGTAACAAACCCTGGTGCTAACAAGGAGAAAGGAAAATCACATGTGTGTAAAAACACTGCATGCTCCACTGTTTGACCGCAGTAAATTAATATGGTGCAGTGCTATGACATAATGTGCTCCCAAGACACTAAATGAGAATAAACACTAGCCAGTTATCTCTGAGCACTCCGAATGATTAAAAACAGAGATGCACGACTGAAATATTTGCTTAAAAAAAACAAGTGGCGATCAGCCAATTCACTGCTTTCATTTCTTGCATTATGTGTTTTGTGATTTAAGCAGTTAAGTGACACAAGAGAGGTCAGTTCATGCTGTATTCAAAATCTACTGCTGTGAGTTAAATAGACAGTTGCCTCTAACTTGTGATGTAGGCCTTTACTTGATTTGTTATTTATGTTTTTAATTTCATTAAACTATTTAAAATTCCAAGCCCATTCAAGAGCAAATAATGTTATTAATGTTGCATCTTTGGCCAACGGAAAGCACTGGAAATGTGCCAGTGTGTGTTTCATGTGTTTATTCAGCCTAAACAATGTGAACTTTGGGATAAAAAACAAACAAAAACTCACTAAAAATCAGGCATTGGTCAATCAGGCTGCAAATAAAACAGAATCGGGACCCTCCATAAAAAAATCATGAATTCATGACCAATCCATAATTAATTATAATAAAGGATATATGAGAGACTTTGAATCGGTTGAGAGCCTTTACATTATGCAGAGGCTGAAGCTTTCAAAAGGTTCTTCACACTCCTGCATCTCATTTATGAAAAAAAGTTCTTTAAAAGAACTAGCCATTGAACAATTCTTTAGGGAAACAAATGTGAATCTTCTACAGCATCACTTCAGAAACTTATTTTTAATTTTAACTTGAGTTCTGCAAAACATTCTGAGCACGCCGAATGGTATTTACAGTGAGTCGGGTTTGGTGACTGCAACCATTTCAAGAATTCAAATCTACATAGATAAGTGGATGCTTTGTAAATTCTAGTCCTTGTTCTCACGTACTGAAGAAACCTTGAATTCTTACGTCATGCATGGAGTCCAGTAGCTTAGTGAGCTGGTAGAATCGTTGCCAATTCTGGCTGGAGTTCTCCTCTCTCCTAACAATGGCTTTTCCCAGTTCTTTAATGTAGGACATCCTGATCTCATCGAACACAGCCTGGCTCTTCAGGCCGTCCTTCGGCACTGCGGGAGAAAAGCCGGGCATAAACTCAGAACAAATACATCTGTGTTAAATCAAAATACTGCTTTTTAACACACATCTAGCTTTTTTAACACACCTGACATTTTATACCGTACTGTTGGTATAGTATATTATTTTTTATTTTATTTTATTTTACTCCATTGTTTTCTTAATTTTTGCTGCTCCACTGTCCACTTTCTGCCGTGACAAAGCAAATTTCCCACTTGGGGGACTAAAAAAACGTTTATCTTATGACGGGTGGCTGACAGTACTGTACAGGGGTTTCCACGAGTTACAGCTCAGATCTGTTCCTTCAACAGTGCCGTTACCCGAAGTTTGGTGTTAGCTGAAACACACCCGAGCCTCAGTCACTTACTGATCACAACACAGATGTAAAATTATAAAAATACAACTAAGCCACAGAAAAAAGAAAAGGAAAACTCCCTCGCTGTTGTCTTCCGCTGCACGGAAGTTCACCCACATAGTCCGTAAGTACGAGGCCAACAGTGAAAGGCGAGTGGGCCTAATAAACTCGAAACGAGACTCGAGTCGAGACTGTTGTAACTCCAGCATATGTAAACCAGTGAAGTAGAGCAAGTGATACTTTTAGCCTCTCACCTGTGCTGAGCAGCAGCAGCACCTTCATACAAAGGTACTCCTCATTCGACACCTGCAGCCTGACAAATTCGTTGGATATTTCCAACATCTGTGCACACTGATCAGCCATGTAGGGCAGCTTCATCCTCTCCCTGCAAACACATTCAGAAACCTTACTTGAGTCTGATTTGCACCTCAGCTCTTCAGGTCATTTATTAACAGTGGTTACAACTAGCACAATGCCTAACATGGCTAAGGATTTTTTTTTTACATAAAGAATAAAATACATTAGGCAAAACAGCACTAAAACCACCACTGGATTTTCAGCAAAAACTTCTACAGAACTTGATCTTGATAGTTTTTTTTCTTTATGTTTCAAAAATCACAAAAACGTATTGCTCTATCGCTTATTTTATAACTGGCATCAATTTTCAATTTTATATTTATAAATACATGTATTTTATATAACCCAATCCCTTACATATAGCAATAAAGACGCTAATAATTTAAAAACACTTCATGATTTATACAGATACTGCTGAGCTCGGAGAAGAAACTGTCCGTTTATGTTACTCTGTTGATCCTAAACACTGGCCCATATTTATCACACTTCTCTGCTGAGATCAGATTATGCCTTTTGCATAGCTGTGAATAGGATTACATAAATAGTTCAGTGTGTTTACAATGAAATGCTTGAACAATATGAGCCATTTTACAATGACAAAACCAGCCTTGGATCAGTATAAAACTGACAACTTCTACCAACTCAGCAGAGCTACAGTGAAAGTGGAGGACAACAATAAGCTACATACTCATTGATCACCAGGTCTGGGGCGAAACAGAGCATGTTGCCATTGCACTGCTGGTAGGATCTCCAGCCCAGGCCGAAGGACATCAGGAAAAGCCAGGAGGACTGGAGCAAGGTCATCTGATCATCCAGGTGAAGGTTCCGGAAACCTGCACATGCAACATCTTAGTGTAATGCGCAATAGTCTGACTTTGTGAAATATCACAGCTTATGTCAGTATTAATTACAAAGTACTAATCTCTTACAAGCAATTAAGGATTCCTAACCACTACTTATATTATTAGTAATTCACTTAATTGTGAGCGACTTATCAATAGAATTAATGTATATGGTACAGTGTATATCATATCAAGTATTTCATATGTAGATATTGAGTATTTTTTACTTGATTATTGAGACTTTATATGTTATATTGTTGTCTCTGTGCACTCATGACATAAACAGCACAATCTCCAATCAAACAAGGTTTAGATAAATCTGGCACAAGACACTCAAGTTCTTGTTTATGAAAGCAATAACTGCATATTTATAAAATTAACTCCAGAAAGCTGAGAAGTGTTCAGCTAATAAGCTTATGAGTATCGTCTCTGCTGGCAAAAGCAAGCTGCTGGGGGCAGAAGTGTCAGTTAAATGATTGAACGAAAGCGTTTAAAACCTGGCAGAGCTTTGGCCCACTTGACGGCAGAGATGAACTGGCGGCCGCCCAACCTGTTGAGGGTGGTCATGAGGCGAGTGGAGGTGTCAGACAGGGTGCTGTCATAACCAGCATAAATGGTGTCTGGCTCAATGGCTTTCAACAGAGACAGCATGGTGGGCACCAGCTGGGGCATGGCCTTGGGCACCAGTGCCCGCACCTCCTGTGGCGGAGCCGGACTCAGCTCGGCAGAATTCACCTGCTGCACACCCTTTAAGCCCTTCAGTTTCTTGACTTTACGTGCTGCGAAAGGAAACGACAGTTAAATAAGAAGTCTTCCTGTGAAATTTTCCTTTCACCATTTACACGGACAATATTAATCTCTTATCTGTAGTCATTTTGTCCAGTTTTTACTTTGTTAGTTTTCTACTTACTCCCGTAAAGCTAGAAAACCTTTTAATAAACAGTAAAAAACCCCAGAACTTAGTGTACAGGTTTTTGAGCAGATATTCTTTACAATACCTCAACATAATGTAGAAAACCATCTACATCGACAAATTTATGTTAATCAATAAATTGTGATTCAGTGTAAAAGGCATAAATGACATTAAAAAAACCCTCAAATAAATCATCTAAATCATCCTTCATCCTTACCATCTAGGTTCATGCCGGCCATGAGGCACTTGCGGAAGCGGCAGGCGGGACAGTTCTTCCTGCGGATTTTATCAATGATGCAGTCATTCCTCCCCGCACACAGGTAATTGTGTTGCCCTGTAAAAATTCAAATGGAACTTTAATTTAATTGAACAACAAACTTGAAAGACTCCTTTAGGGGGGTCGGTTTTCAAAGCATCAACGGTCATGACAAAAAAGATCAAGCCTTTTTAAACGATACCAATTCTGATCACAGCCACACAACAGGAACTGTATGGATTTGAATCAGCGTTGACTTCAGACTTTGCCATGATGATTGACTGCTCTAGAACAGTGATTCTCAATCTCTGCCTGGGAAATCCGAGTCCTACACAGTTGTGTGTAGCTCTGACACACCCAACTCAACACATTAAAAGCCCATACTCAGGAATTTTATTTTATTTTTCTCTACTTGTGATGTTTATGTATTTATCCATCAAATGCTGCAATCAATTTAGAGCAATAAATACTCCTTAAAATTAAACAGGCTGTTGTTACTGCAACCTTTTGATATCTGTTCATAACCTTTCAGGTTGGCTGGTCTGTGTTTAGTTTAAACAGCAGTCTTGGGTTGAAACACTCCTTATTTCAGTGTGAATATGAATGGGCAGGGCTCAAATCTAGCTCAAATTTGAAACTTTAATCTTAACCTTTGTCTATGATAAGGGCCCTTTAAGGCTGTGACAAATAACTGTTGATTTATATCAGGTAACCTAAAGCACTACGATGTGTTGTGCAGAGCAGTGGTCTCCCAGAATAGAGACTGAGAGCCACTCCCCCCAAAAAGCTTTCCATGCAGTAATTTTTCATTTGTGCTCAAATTCAGCATGTTGCTGCCACATTAGACCACAGTGAAGCTCGTAGTTGTTATTCAAAATGAAGTGGCGAGCCAATAGCAGGAACAGGCAGCAGCTCAAAGCAATTGCGATGATCTATGAATGTGTTAACTGACTACTTAACCACATCAGGGTGGATTTTCAAACACAGATCTGGAGCTTTTGTCAGTGGTGATTCTCCACTAAAAAATCATTTTCAGTCTAAAACCTGCTCTCATCTGTGTTTGAAAGCGCACCAGACATTCAGTGATATGATGACATAAACCACATACAGAACACACACAAACAAAACGAAACACAGTATGATTCAATCGTCCTTTTTTTGATCATTCATTCAAATAAGAGCAAATTTTCATTACATCTTTTCATTAACTCTTTTACGATGTCTGCATCAAATTACAGTCGCTAAGATACGCTAGGAATTATCACACTGAAGAGATGCACTTTGCACCTCCAAGAAAAGAACAGAACCATATTATCTGACAAATAGTCGAATCAGCAGGCCCAGAAACATGCGCTATCACACCATGCTGATAATCTTGTCTTAACATGAGGAGGCACAGAGAGGCAGAGGGTAGCGGCAGGATGTGGACAGCAGCAGCGTTTACGGAGTTTAGTTACCATCTGTGTTTTGTCTTGATCGCCATCCTTCATCAATGCGCGAAAAACAAAGGGAAAGTAACAATAACACAAAACGTCTTACTGTTCTCGGTCTGTGCACTAAAGCAAATGTACACTTCATGTCGTTCTTTTAGGATCAAACACTTTACTGACTTAATGAATGATCAAAACATGAATAAGACCACAGACAAAAATGGCTACTGAGCAAAGGACATGCAAAGTTAAACAATCTGTGTGTGAATGCAGTTATTTCAAGATATGGATATGTGGTTTCTAGGGATGGCCAAACTGGCTTTGAATACTTATTTCCAAAAATCACCCTAAAAATACTTTTAGTTAACCATACACTGAAGCATGTAGATTACTACAGTGCGAAATATATCCAGATATGGGCTAATGATGCATTAATAAATATACAAATTAGTGCTGGGCCGTTATCGGCGTTAACGTGCTGCGTTAATGTGAGACTCTTATCGCGCGATAAAAAAAAAAATATCGCCGTTAATCTATTCACAAAGTTGAGTTGGGAGCTGGTTCTATACTACGCAAGCTATGATAACTTTCACCTTGATATTTTAGCGCGGATTTACTCTCTTTCTCTCTGTCTGTCTGTTTCTCTCTCTCTCTTTCGTGAATTTTCCGGATCGCGCCCGTTTTAAACCCGTCTCGCTCTCTCTGTTTCTCTCTCTGTGCCTCTCTCTCTTTCTCTCTTTCGCGCGCGGGCTCTCTCTGTCTCTCTCTCGTTCGTGACCTTTCCGGAGCGTGCGGATCGTCTCTCTCACTCTCTGTCTCTGTATCTCTCTCTCTCGCTCTCTTTCTTACTCTCTCTGTCTCTCTCTCATTCCTGACTTTTCCGTATTTAAACCTTGGGTTTATATTTACATGTTCTTTAAGGGTAATGTATTAAATTGAGTTCCAAATGAAATGAAAGTGATCTGGGAGAACATTTGGGGGCATATTTATGGTTTACACTATAAAAATAGGCATTGGGACTGGAGGGGCTTCAGACCTTTGGCAGAATTCAAATGAGCCATTTTAATCTAGATTAATTCCAAGATTACAGTGAGATTAATCAAGATTAAAAAAATTAATCTATGCCCACCTCTAATAAAAATATAAAACCTGTATGAATGTTGCTATAGATGCTACAATTGTAGCTTCTTGATCAGATACAGCTTGTATGAGTCAGGGTGTAATTCTTTGAAATGATCACTATCACAATCAAGGTTTAAGGTTTAATTCACTGCTTTTATTTATTCAGGTGTTTTATTTGATAATGGTGGAAAGCAGCAGGCAGTTAAAGCAGCAAATAGTTGAGTGGTGACTGAGAAGATTCTGGAGCAACAGGCATGTCTAAACAAGGGGGGGTGAGTGGGGTGCAACCTTGGAAACGGCAACAGAAGGCTCATTAACTACCAGAACTCGCCAAACAAACAGGTTTTGGCAAGTTTTTTCTCCCTGCCCTCACTTGAGACCAGCGCTTAGTTAAGGATCACTATTTTTACATATCTGAGACGATTTATCACACTTGTGCACGAACATTTGAACCCGTTATCATAAATCTCAAACTCTGTGTTCTTTCTTTAAATAGAAAGAAAGAAAACACAACCAGATCAGATCCCATGTACATCACTCTGGATGTGTGTTTACCAAATGCCGTAAATATTGACTCAAGTTTATACAAAATAGCTCTACAGTACTGTGTTTTGGTAAAAAATAAAAATGCCTAAAATGCCTAAAAAAAAAAAAAACTAAATATGCCCCCAAATATGCTCCAAGAATACTTTCATTTCATTTAATGAAGTTTAATGCATTACCCTTAAAGAAAATGTAATGGTAAATAATCAGAAAACGTTATTGCTTAAAAAAGTTAGCATTATTGGTTAGCATTAGCAGCGTGCCAAAACAAAGACTTGTACACAAAAGAAACGACATGCTGCAGCAGGCTGCTTCTTCTTTTCATGGTGGCCGACAACTTTTCAGTGTATTAAAACTGGACTGGTGGCAGTAATACAGTTCGGTTCTCGAAAACAAAAATCTGCGTTAGACTGAATCCGCGAGTGCTGATCCGCGTAAAACCGAGGGGTTACTGTATATCTATTGGGCAGTACAAACACATGTGTACTGATTAAGTTGTGTAATTATATTTTGTGTGTTAAGAGTATTATGTCTCAATGCAGATACTAATATTAATACCTAGATTTCATCAGTGACGTCTAAACACTTTCTCAGATACTTCCTTTTAAATGACTAACAGAAATTGGGTGTGGCTTCAAACAGAAGTGTGTATCTGAGGGGCTGCATTTACTGATCACAGAATATTCAAGAATTAATTCAGACATATAACTAACAGGCATACAGAATATAATTTACACAGTCAGTCAGGATTCAAAACTTTTGGAACATACATATCTACTGGCTCACTGATACTATGACGGATTACTTAGTGACAGTACATTTGACAATATTCCATAGTATTTAAGTAATTCATGGAGATGAATTTTAGTACTCAGTCCTCAGTCATGTTAAATGACTTGCATGGAACTTAAGGATAAATTACTAAATCAACCAAATGATCACGTATAGCTTAACTCTTATTCTAGATTACGTTTCTTTTCATTCTCAAGTACATATCATTATACTGCAACAATCAAACAAGTGTTTGGAATAGCTAACTGCCCAACCCTAGTGCGAAGCAGGTGTGTTTGCCGCTCACCTTCCACAGCTCTTTTGAAGAAGACCTTGCAGCTGCCGCAGGTCAGGACGCCGTAGTGGCAGCCCGACGCCTCATCTGAACACACCAGGCAGATTTTGTGCACGGCACCACCGGACTTCCCTGCGCCTGAGGACACGCCAGTGCTGGCCTCGGGTCTGAACAGCAAACACACACACACAAACAAGCAAACAGATCAGAACGGTTATTACCAGATGCTCCCATCTGTCTATATATTGTGACAGGAGCAACGCTGTGGACATAAATGTAATGATTTATTTAAATTAAGAGACTTAATTTTTTCTTCATGCAATTAAGTCACCAATCTGTAATAATAAATAAAATATTTTCACTGAAATCCAGATGAGACTGTGCAATTTTCCTTCTTTCCATTTTTCTTCCATCAGCTACCAATTATGAGACACCAAATTATGCCTGAAGAAATGAAGTGCTATATTTGATCTGAGACCAGCTCATCTTTATTCTCCATTATTTTTGTTCAGTAAGGGCAATTTTCCCCTGCACAGAGTGCTTGAACCTTTGGTAGCAGAAAAGTGGATCCGTGTCTTGTCCGTTGCTCATTGAACCAGTACAGAAGGTTCCAGTTTTATGGTTTGTGTTGCTTTAGTGCTAATAGGACCTGAGGGTATACTCCTCTGTCTTTGGTAAAACTTGCATCTGAAGCAAATATCAGCTCAGTCAATATTTCACCCTTTCAAGTAGAGATAATCATTAATAAGAGCAGTAGAACGTGAAATAGAACAATATTAACTACTATCTTTACAAGATTTCACAAACACATCACAGGCAGAACTTATTCAGCCTCACAATTAGTCCACAGAATGGGATTTATCCTCATGTTTTCATTCAAGAAAGAAACATCTAAGCTTTGTTTGATTCTACACAGGATGTGTAAATGTTGATTTGTGATGTCTGTGAGTGAAGAACAGTGTATTTTTGTGTAAGTATCCATTTTATATCAGCAGAAAGGTTGAGCATGACTGCTAATAAGTCAAATAACAAGTAGAATAAAAGAGATACAACCAGAATTGTGAGTTCTGCTGGTTTGTTTGGTTCAGTTCTTGGTTCTTTAATTGGAAGATGGAAAAACACCCTTATTTATGTATTTGTAGTATCCGTTTGACAATTAATCTTTTTTAGCTCTGGTGCAGGTGTGGAACAAATTCCCCACTGTGACAGTAGCCTAGCGGGTAAACACTTGCCTGTGAACCCGACTGACCTTAAAGTAACAGATTCAACTCCTTTCACCATTGTGTCCTTCAGCAAGACACTTAACCCTCAGTGTCTCCAGGGGGAGTGTCCCTGTAAATCATTGTAAGTCACTCTGATTAAGGACATCTGCCAAAAAAGCCCCTTTACAAATTCCTAATGTGTGCAAATGAGGAAACTGATCACAAAGTGCATTATTACAGGTAATTATTACGGGGCAGTTGGTAGCCTAGTGGTTAGGGCATTCGCCCTGTGATCAAAAAGTCCAGGTTCGATTCCCAAGACCACAAGGCACCGCTGAGGTACCCTGAGCAAGGTACCGCCCCCACACACTGCTCCCCGGGCGCTGTGTTCATAGCTGCCCCCTGCTTCACTTGGTGAATGGGTTAAATGCAGAAGTATTTCGTGCTGTTCACACTGTGTGCTGTGGTGTGTTCACGTATGACCAGATTGTCACCTTCACGTAAGATGTCTTGCATATGTCCAAAACATGACTATTTTACCAGTTTGATTTGTGTTAGCTTACAGTAATCTGACAGTCATAGATTTATCACCTAAAGCCTGTGTGTCCAGGAGGGGTCAAATCCTAATCGCTGTTGCTTTAGAGGACAAAACAGAAGTGTAGATGTTATTTCAGCCACCAGAGGGCAATTGCAGACTGCTGCCTGAGAGCTGTGCCCTGCCCCACATTCTTAGTGGCAGCACACTGACTACATGAAGCCGTACCAGCAACGCCCCCATACATACAGAAAGAGCGGGAGAAACAGAAAAACAGAACGATACAACATGCGAACAAACTCTCAAGTGGATGGCCGATATGCAAATCTGCCAAACGAAGCAGGACAAAAAATGCAGAAGAAAAAAAAAAAAAGCTGCAAGTCCTGTTTCAAGCAGATCTTTACCGTAGTCTAACATCAGCTACTCCCTGAAATAATACTCTGTTCTCACATCTGTTTAGAGGCAGTTATGTAATGCCAGGGTCACTTTCATTTACCAACCAGGGGCTCGAGCCAGAGCCAAAATATGCACTCAGATATCTCGGATATGGGAGGAGGAGACACAGTTGGCAGGGACGATGACCTTTCAGGTCCTTCGAATGCATAGCTAGAGTTAAGGAGGGCTCGTGCTGGCAGGCCTGGGGTCTGAACCAAAAAAGGAAAATCATGACATACTACTTAATCAATCACAGAGCAAAATCCACATTAAAGCAAGGGCTTTTGACATCATTTATGCTAGGAATAGATTAATACAGTGGTAATTCCTGCATGTAATTGAGTTGATAATGTTTAAAAGCCTGAACTGTAAATATGGACCTACCTACAGAAAAACAAACAAGTGCTTAATCTTTGAAACATAACATATTTGACTGTTTAACGTTAAAATAGGATGCCTTTAAAAATGCTTTGCAAAAGCAAAAACAACAAAAAATGACTTGCCAGCAAACTGTGTGAAGCTTTTCAATGAAGTTAAATGGTTGTACTTTAAAAAGCTGAACAATTAAGGCGTGATTAAAAAAACAAATTATTTTATCATCATGCCATCTTGTAAAAGCCTATTAAAATATGCATTATCATCAAGAAAAGTACAAACTAATCTTCGCTAATACTCTGAGAAGGTTAAATTACCAAATGCCTTTTTGTAATCGAGTAATCCAGCTTCTGATTACAATATTTCATTGCATATAGCGAACCTAGAAAGGCTTTTAAAATATGTAAACAAAAACAAAAATTGACTTAGAATGGAGCAAACTATGTGTAGCTTTACAATGAGATTGAATGGTTTTACTGTAAAGGAGGGCTTTTAAAAATCGTAAATAAAAACAAACAAATAAACCGATGCCTCCATCCTTATGACTGTATCACAGATTTGCAATATCTTCAAGAAAATCAAAGATCAGTAATCTCTGATGAAACCTCAAGATGGTTAAATTACCAAATGCCTTTTTTGTAATCAAGTAATCTGAGTTACAGCATTTTACTCGATGAAGGCATGGCTCTCAAAAGAGAAAGACCTTATCGAATTGTTCTGATCAAAAAAAAAAAGGCTAAAACCAGCCTGAGGCCCAGCATGTCCATTTTTGTTCTTTTTCATTTCTCAGGACTCCCGGGGCAGGTGTCCAGGGGCTCCACAACAACCCCTCACAATCACATTGCCTTTATTTTGACTCGAGTCCAGCTGCTCAGAAACATCTAGGTCACATAAACCATACCAGAGTGCAAATATCAGGCATGTTATAACACTTCAGACTGCACAGTAAACACAGTCTGAGAAGCCTTATGAGGTGCCAATAAGACGACTGAGCTGATGCTGATTATAATCAAGACAGTCTGTGTTGTTCTGTTGTGGCTGTGCACTGGAGTTAATGAATGTCTGGACATTATATCACGCGGCCCGTGCTTGTAAATTGGATTAGAACAATTATCCAAGATGGCTGTGTAATAATAGTTCAGACTCGTTTAAAACCATTCAACTTAGGAATAGAGCCATTTGTCGAATACTTTGGTAGTAAATGAAAGGCCAAGTAACATTTCTACAGCCAACCATGTGTTTATATTGGCCAGAATTATTGTTTCAGAGGGCAGTGATGTGTGAGCTATTTAAAATACAGTGTGGATTACACCATTTTTGGGGGGAATTCCTATAAAATTATCACTCAGTTTCTACTTTAATAGTATGCCTGTGAATTGTATTCAATTAGTCAAGCATGAGTGTCAAGCCCCGGTCCTAGAGGGCCAGCACATTTTGAAGCATTCACTAAACCTGATAATTAACTGGCGAGGTGAACCAAGTGATTCTGAGCAGGGAAATCACCAAAACATGCAGGAACACGGCCCTCCAGGACTGGAATTTGACACCCTTAAATTAGTGGGCCATTTCTTTAAAGAAATATAAAAAATTTTACTCAACAACCTAATGTCCAGGTAATATTATAAAGTTATACAACAGTAATATAATAAACATATAATAAAATGAGTGTGTAGGTCTAAGCCTAGTCTATTGTGCAATCTTGGTTTATATACAACTGGTTAAACATTTTCAAATGCATACTACTCTACGGAACAAATCCGCCCAATTTTAATCGCAGCGTCTGTGAGATCTGAGATATAACCTACAAGCTGCTTTTAGGACCATCTGTCTGACCACATGATCCAGGAGAACACGTCAGGGCTTCAGCATTTCTGCATGCTATCAGCCACACGCCCAGTTCCAGCCGACATGATATTTTACCTCAATTACCAATTTTACTGTGGAACCGACTCAGGCAAGTCTGCCAGTGCCATGTGCAAGAGGAAGGTTTGACTCACAGCAATAAATCTTGCCTTGTCTTGCATCTGCGCTTGCGTGGTTTACTGGAGGAGAAAAAGTTATCAACGAACAACATTCTCTCTCCTGCAAAATAGGACTGACTTCATCTAACTGGTGTTATGAGCCAAGGATAATGTACAAACAAACTTTGGGATGCACTTGCACATGTACAAACAAGTTAGAACAGACAGAAAGTACTAGTCAAACATCACACTATATGGACTGAAGTATTGTGACACCTCAGGGTTTTTTTTTTTTTTAGGATTTGGGCAAGGCCCGTTACTTATCGCTTCAGCAGACCAAGACATTTTGGAAAACACCATGCTAACCAACTTTGTGGACACAGTTTGGGGAAGAACCTTGTCTATTCCAGCATGACTGTGACCCATAAAGCTCCATAAAGACATGGCTGGAGGAGTTCAGTGTGGAAGAACTTGACTAGCCAGACAGAGCCCTGACCTCAACCCCATACAGCACCTTTGGGATGAACTGGAACGGAGATTGTGATCCAGACCTTCCCATCCAACATCATGACCTCATAAATGCTCTACAGAGTGAATGAACACAAATTCCCACAGAAAATCTTGTGGAAAGCCGTCCAAGAAGAATGGAAGCTGTTCTAGCTGCAAAGGGGGACCAACTCCATATTAAAGTCTGTGTATTTTAATGCAGTGTCAATACAGTCCCTGTTGGTGTAACGGTCAGGAGCTCCAAAACTTTTGTACATTTAGTGTATTTCTAAAAAAAAGTTTATTTTATTCAGCTTTCAACAACTAAGAGGGAAAAAATAAATAAACTAAATGAACAAAATAAGATGATGTCAAGATGATGTAGCACAATTCATGATACTGATAACATATCCTATTGCCCATATAGAGAAACAGAGTTGGGCAATATATGATATGATGTTCTGGTCATAAATGACATCCTGATAAGCATTTCTGAGTATTTTGAATACTGTTAAAACTTCTTGGACATCAGAGTAAGTATACATGATGGCAAAATAAAATTTGCTAAAAACAATTCAAGCCAAACTATATACAGAAGAACAGAATGTTTAGGCAATACTGGGCTTCTGGGCTAAAATTCTTGCATATTAGCCATTTTACTAGGGCACAATATATAATCTGTTATATAATTGTTATTGCAGTACTGATCTTTGCAATACTGGAATCACAGAAGTTTGCAATATGCAAACTGAACCAATCATTGCTGTAGGTGAGTGTTGGAGGTTGTGATGGATAGAGGTTTTTCTAATTCAACAAATCACATTATTTTGGTCTATCTTTAACCAAGGCACTGATTCGCAGAGGTATTGAAAGCACACATATTCTACATTATCCTTCCATTTTTCCATGATGTTCATGTGTGTTTGTGTACCAACATATGATTCATAATGCACCAAAATTTCTTCTTGTATGACAAATTATCTGAATTAGGAGATATGTTAAAATGTGTTGGTTTTCTGACACTTCTGAATGATCTGATAACAGGCTGTTTTTGACGTTTCATTTCCATATACGGACTGTGCAGGGGAGTGAACACACATTTGAAAAGTTACATATTTACAGATTATTTACATAATTCAAGTGGAACCCCAGAAAAATGATAATATATAAATAGTATCATAGTATGTCTCACCATAATACATTTTACAATTAAAATATCCTCTTAATTGCCCCTAAATATAAATAACATGTTTCTATGCTAAATTGAAATAGATCCTGATTTCCATTATTTATTAGAGATGTCCTTATTGATTTAGTAATCGAGTAATCTAGTGTTTCTTTTGGTGTTTAATCAAGCAATCAAAGCAATAATATTAAACATCCAATTTTTCTGCACACATTAAATAAAGCATACACAGATCTGTGAGATTCTGTTGATGAGGGTTTCCTCTCTTTCAGCTGCACTCACAAACCTAATTTGAACATTAATAGCAATTATTATGGGCCATTATTACAAAAATGGATATCATGTTTATTATTCAAATTGGAAAGTAATCACTAATCCTGTTTAATGAGCATCTACATGTTAATTGACTATATCTGCCCTTCTTTTATTACTATTGTTTTTTTGTTTTGTTTTTTTTGTTTTTTTAAATGTTTAAGTATCAGAATAGACAGATTTGCACATAAACATAAGGAATACTGCCATAGGCCCAGAAGAACCATTCAGCTTGCCAAACTGAAAACTGAAAACAATTGACCTATTTTATTTCTACATTATTCATGTTAAGTACGATTCGTCTTGTTATACCATTATAAACGACAAACTACTGTTTTCTTCCATTCTTTGAGAAAACTGTATTTCTACATGGTCAAATATTCTGAGTACGTCATCAAGTTCTGAGTTCTGAGTACGTTATCACGCAGCAGTAAGCAGAAAGAAAAACTATTGCAACCAATAATTTCACGTTTCACTTCACCCTCCTACTGCCCTGCTCAGAGATACTCCTTAATGCCATGGTAAAAAATTAAGCAGCTGAGAGCCTGGCTATTTTCAGGCAAACTAGAACAGTGTGATCATGCAGAAAAGTGTGCTGTGATGTATAATAGACCCAACTGTGGAAGAGCCCCGTCCAGCCTTACAGCAACAAGGTTATATAACCGCAAAGAACCCTGGGAGACCTAGCGACCACATACACCTGCTAGCAGTCTGAAGATTTATTGGAGATATATATATATATATATATATTTATATATATATATATACACATCCTACATACACTTACATGCCCTTTGTCTGCAGCCAGCACACACAGATCACATAAAACACATTATGACCTGGCTGAGCCCCACTAACACACATCAAACTTCCCCAATTCTGAGTGTTTTATGGCACTTTCAGTTTCGTGTGCAGAGCTGCATGTCTCAGGTTAACACATTCCAAAAGCCATCTTCGGTTTCAAAGCTTTTGTCCTTTTCTGAGAGACGCCCTAGCCCATTTTAGACACCCAAAAACCTGCCACATGTAAATGGAGGCTGCAGTTTTGCCTCCGAAATATGTCTGCACACAGCGAAAAAGAAGGAAATTGTTCTTCCCTGAGGTAAAAGACTCAAAAATAGAAAAGGGAAGTCAAGCATGCCATCGCTTTCTGCATTCCTTCCAAAACTCCACACGAGTCACGACAGTTGGACATCAGCATGATGGTAATTGGCTTGATGTACAAAGACCGCTTTATGTTTCATCGTTTAATGTTTAAAAAATACTCGTGAATACTTGTGAAATGCACGTAGCCACAGAATGTTTCTGGTTTTTCCTTCGGTTGTATTTTAGTCCATCACTAAAGAAGCAACTCAACCACTTATTATGCACAATATGTCCAAAAGACACTCTTGGTAATTAGTGCAATTCAGCTACTTTAAGTTACACCCTTTGGTAGCACAGCTTATTTGATCCACGGAAAAGTAATTCCATAGAGACTCGTTTCCAACTGAATGGGACGCTCGGGAGCAGCTGCACATAAGCCTTGGGTCACTATGCCCAATGCCAAGAGTCGACCAGATTGGTATAAAGCCATCAACAGCACTAGAGCAGTGGAATGGAGCTTTATCCAACACTTTTCAGATAATCTGGAGTGGTGTCTGTGATCTACAACTAATCATCCAACATCAGTACCTGATCTCTCTAATGGTGACATGAATGCAATCGCAATTTTTGGGTGTTAAAAATACCCTTTGTAGAATAGCGCACATTATTGTTGCATTTACAGTTTATAATTATAGTTCATAAATATAAGTGATCTGTCAAATTATATCTATATGTAATTCACAATATAAATATGTGAATTACATATAGACAGTTCATAAAATCCATGCCATCTTGTCTCTCTTTCTACATGTATATAACTGAGATGATAAAGTTTACTTGTTGACTTTCCCAAAAAAAAAAAAAAAAGGAAAAACAGTGTCTGCAGGAAACGAGAAAAATAAACTTCCTTTTTATACACTTACACGCAGACGAAATGCCACATGAGCTGGTGCCTACAAACTTTTGGACATAATGTAGCAGAATGCAGCAAGGTGTACCTATATAGCAGAAAATATTGAGATTACCCAGAATGACGACAGCAGTGTGTGCATTTGTGTATTTCAGTTCATACAAGCAGGATTCCCCAGCAGATGTACAAATAGAAACACCAGCCAAATGTTTATTGACTGTTATTTAAACCAAGCTCCATGTTTTGCTATATAGTCTTCTGCTTTTCACAGGGGTTACGTTTAGGGCTGGGCGATTTGGCCTAAAATCAAAATCTCGATTAATTGAACATTTTAACTCGATTATGATTAATGAACGAATATTTTATTTATTTATTTTTTGCCCTCATAGTTCACCGACAAGTTGCTCAGTTGTCTCTGTGTTTAAGCTCTCCGTGCTTGACATGTCGGCGGAATAACGGAACATAACGGAGCGGGGTCACGTGACTCCACATGCGGTAGCGTTTTTAAAGGGAAAGTAATTGAAATAATCGACCTGGAAAAATTTGAGCGATTATAGGTTTTGAATGTCGATTTCAATTACTTTTCGATTAATCGCCCAGCCCTAGTTACGTTCCAAGAGCACCTGTGTATAGTGAAAAAACTATATTAAAAAAATATGCCCCTAAATATGCTATCAGAACACTGTAATTTCATTTTAGAAAATGCAATGGTAAATGAAATGATCAGAATCAGAAAACTTTATTACTTAAAAAAAGGTTAGCATTAGCAATGTCCAAAGCTTACTAATACTAAATAAACTGGGATAACTGTTGAAAATGGAGGGTGGAGGGGGTTTAAAACACTAAAATACGAGGACAAGACACGGAGCAGGCTTCTTCTTCTTCTTCTTTTTTGTGGTGGTTGACAACTTTTCAGTGTATTACTGCCACCACCAGACTGGTGGCGGTAATACAGTTTGGTTCTCAGAAAAAATCCACATTAGACTCAATCCAAGTAAAACTGAGGGGTTACTGTAAAGCAAATGATTGGTGGGTGATAATGCAAAAATACAGTATCATGACCCTTGATCCTTGCACACACTGTGCAGCACTAAATACGTGTTTCTTTAGTACTGCAGATAATGTTACTCTCAGAAAAGTTGTGACGTAATTCATCAATAACAATGTATATACATATATGTATAGATATATTTAGACTGGCCAGCCCTGTTGTTTCTATGATATTGCCACATTAACAGGTGTAAATATTTGTGTGACAGATGAGTCATCACTTTGTAGACAAAGACATAAATGTAGGTCAAAGCAACAGCCTGATCCGCACTCCTCTGAACACACACTTCCAGTGCGTCTCTCATTTATGAATCCTGTACTCTCCTAAGCACACTGGTTATGCACTCTGCCAAAAACGTTTGGCAAACCGATATGGCAAGTACACACATGTAGGCACGTACACATACACTCACAAACTCGCCCACACAAACACTCAGGCAGGGGGAGGGTAAAAGAGAGGCAGAGAGGAAGAGAGGAGAGAGAGGGCACGGGACAGAGAGAAAGCGTGAGAGGAGGTGAAAAAATTGAGGAGAAAAAAGACAACGAGAGAGAGAGAGAGAGAGAGAGAGAGAGAGAGAAAGAAAAAGAGGGAAAGAGGAGAGAGTGAGGAGCATTTGTGAGAGGGAAAGAAAAAGGAGAAAGCAGAAAGAAAGACAGTGAGAGAAAAGCAAAGAAAGACAAACAGTGTGTAAAAGAAGTTGAAACATTGAAAGAAAGACAGAGAGAGAGAAAAAGAGAGGAGTATGAGGGGAAAGAGGGAGAGAAGGCGAGAAAATAAGAGCAGAGAAAGGAGGGCAGTGAGAAAAAAGGAAAAAGAGAAAGAGAAAAAGAGAGAAAGAGAAAAGAACAAACGGAGAGCAGGAGAGAAGGTGGCAAACAGTAAAGAAAGAAAGACAATAAAAGAAATAAAGAGAGAGAGCAAGACGGAGAGAAAGAAAGCAGAGAGTGAGGGGGGAGAGCATGAGAGAAAAGGTGAGAAAATGAGAGAAGTGACTGGAAGACAGAGTGAGAGAGAACAAGAGGGAAAGAGGGAAAGAAAGAGAGAAAGAGAGACAGAGCTGAGGTGTATTCATAATTGTATAATGCTTCCAAAAGCGCTGCCTGTTGTCCCACTAAGCTGTCCGCTGCCGTCCAGCTGTGCAGCAGAAGGAAAAGTAGGTCAGGCCACTGGCCGTCCGCTAAAGCACTTACGCCACCGAGCTGATCTTCATCTATTATACACTTCTGCTGACTGTCAAGATTTCTGCAGCACTCCACCACAGAAGAGGGAGAAAAAAAGAAGAAGGAAAAAGGAGGGAGGTCGAAGGCCCCATCAACAGCCTCAGATATCCACTGTGTCAAATATTCATGGCCCCAAGAGGCAGGACAGTTCTAAAGGAACATACATGACATTAAATAAAACTGACAAACGGACATAGCCCCTGTGCCAGAAAATGGGGGGTTGAATAGAGGTGTCCTATTTAAAACCTAAACCATTTCAAGCACAGCAATTCAAACATTTGGCACTGAATTGAAAGAAAAAAAATAAATAACAAAGCCTGGAATCTGAGGTTATCGACCTCTGGTTTATGTTTAGATTATCTGGGACATGACCAGCACTGCAGCAGTAATAGAAATTTCCTTACCACAAATAAGTGCCACCTGCGGTTTGAGATTCTACCAAAACTTATTTCATCTGTCGTTTTGTGGGGAATTCGTTTTCAAAAGTCTTTGGACACATTAAGAGTGAGGGAAAGGGGACGGCTGGTGGGTGGTGTGCTGTTATGATGATATAAAGGTTTCTCCTAATACTGCAGTATGGCAGTGATGCAGTCATTGTTGCAGCTCTAGACATGACAGGGATACAATGGATGTATTCAGGACTACAGTGTTAATTAATATGTCGGAAGAAAGCAGGCAGAGAACTTTCGGTGTACTCCAGTTGTTAAGATTATACACACACCAAACGACAATTTATTATTTACTGATTTTAATTTGTTTGTAATGTTCCAAAACTGAAGATGTGTGGTCATGATATAGTATAGTATAATTATTTTATCGGAAAAAATACAAAGCTAGCTAGCTATATACACACACACACACACATATATATATATATATATATATATACAGCAGCATCTGACCTAGAACAAACAAATGACTAAGCCTCATTAAGTGTAATTTGCTATCTTTAT
>JBBPCW010000127.1:1030688-1045675 GCA_037974425.1 Phenacogrammus interruptus
AAGACGCAACTGCACGCAGCAGGAACCGGGTTTACCGGGTGCTCGGTACCACCGGTACTTCAGAAAACCTGGTACCGCAACATTTTATTTTTTTAGTACCGTACTTGGTACCGAAGTACCGGGTCTTTTGACAACACTACACAGACATGTATATAGCTTTGCCTGTTGCCAACTTACGACGAGGTGCTGTTGATTGGCCTTAAAAGCATTCTTTGTGCATACTGCGGTGTTAAAATTTAAGTTTAATATCATTCGTTTTATGATATTTTGGTGTACCATACGATCCCTGTCTGTGCAGCACGTGTACTGTATTTGAATCCTCTTGGCTAGAAAGACAGGTTTGAGTCTGCATTGGTCAAACAAAGGCAAAACCTGAAGCTTGTTGTCTACCTTAGATAATTTGTCAAAGCATAATTAAAATCAATTTTTCTAATTACATACACATAGTTTCTCCACTTGTTCCAACAAGCTTGGTTGGAAGAAAGTGCACTATATCACACCTTGCAGTCTGCAGTGCATTCAAGTTTTAGATCAGGCAGGCAGACAAAGTTATCAGTATATGCATCTTGGCTGGAGAGCTCTCCTTCCTCAGACAGCCTATATTTTAGCACGCCTGGGAGCTGGTTAGGCAGTAGGGATGCACCAAATATTCGGGAACTGAAAACGGCAAAGAAAAAAATGTAACTCGACGGAAACATTGATGATGCAATCAACAACTGCAACCTGCATGCGCCAAATTGGATTAGAGTCAACATGTCTGCTGTGTGTGCATTTCGAAGCCGCATGTGAAGCGCGCAATACTGAAATTCCTAGAGAGGGTGCATCCACAAAGACTTTCTCAACGTCGGGATTCATTTATCATAAAAATCAAAACATCTCTATCAAGTACAGAAGAGGCAAGACGCTTCGAGCACACCCATCTGTGGCGGACGCTTTTGAAAGAAAGTTTTCCAGTGATTCTAGTTAATGTATGGGCTGTGCCAGTCTTTGTTTTAATACACTATTTTTGTTAAAGGCCTGCAGAGATGGTTGTTTAACAGTTCAACAGTTTTTAAAGCACTTGTTCTGAATGCACTTTGTTCATGCACTATGATCAGAATAGTAAAATGCACTTGAATTCACTTGTTTTATGAGAAGATATTTAATTGTATAATATTTCAGCAATCTAGCGTTTAGGCTATTCATGAGTGGGGCCAAGGAAAAACAAGGAAAAATATTTAAATTTTTATTTTACATTGTGCATTGTTTGAATGCTAAATAAAATGTTTTCTTAGTTTTGCAACAGATTTATTCTTTTAACCAAAAATATTAATTTATGCAATTGCAATGCTTGACTTCACAAAAAAAAAAAAAAAATAGTATAATAATTTCCTTCGGTGTTCTGGTTTCGGGGCAAGTGTTTCCTCATTTTTCGGTTTTGGCCATATTAAAAATCATTTCGGTGCATCCCTGTTAGGCACTGTTAAAAATATATCTGTGAGCGTGTGCTCGGTGGAGGACCGAGCGGAGAGAGCAGAGAGAGTGGAAAGAGGGGGGGAAACTAAGAGACGGAGAGGGAAAAAAGAAAAACAAGCTACTTATTCACATCTGTGCGAGAATCGTGGGCAGGCCCTGGCTATCCTGAGTCACAGATTGGTATGAACTCTTCAAAAAAGGGGGAGAGAAGGCTTCAGCTGGATCTAATCTGCACACAGCCTGAAACTGACTGAGACAGAAAGACAGACTAAAGAGGAAACAAAAGAAATTACCTCAGCACGCACACACACACACACGAGTAAAACCTGTTGAGCTGTGATTGGGGTGTGTTTGCGTGAGAGCCGAATGGCACCCGTGACCCGGCGCCAACCTCGTTAACCGCACATGATAGTGTGAGAGCTCTAACCACAGACCAGTGTAACGCTAAATGTCACGCAGGTCGAGGCTCACTGGTAGAAAAAGAAAGGAAAAAATAAAAACAAAGCTTAACCCGACTCCCGCTCAAAACCTGCACATCACAAAGGCCAGATAATCGAGCCCACATGAAAACTTAAGACGAGCCCTTTCTTCTGTTTCACCATCTGTTGCTGCTGGCTCTTAGCCACTACCTGACAGCGGTCTTTCCCAGATTAAAATGCCAGCTATACTGACCTTATGGCGCACTTTCAGGATGAATAGCCTTCTAAAAGCCGCCCAAGTTCTCACAACAACCTCCCATCATTCAGAACTACAATCATTCAGAACTACAATCGTTCAGAACGCTCAGAACAGATATTTTAATATGATTTGATGCTGCTTATTTCTAAAGCTGTTACCTAAAGTTTTGCCAGCTTTTACTGTGCTGGTCATGCAGACATTGTTACAGCTTGTAAATCAAATATAAAAGTAATTGTGGTCATAATTATGTAATAAATGTAAATAACTACATTATATAATGAATGGTGCTTTAAAACTTCCAGAGTTCTCACAAAAACCTCTGATCATTCAGAACAGACATTTTACCACGATTTAAAATTTAATCTCTTTATTTCTCTGCATAAGAAAACTATACCTTAGATATTTTTGCCAAGATGTGTCTCTGTTTTACCAGTCAGACTCAAACCTGTCATCATAGCATTTAAATCAAATAAGTAATTAATATGTAACTGTGGTCAAAATGATGTAATAAGTGTAAATAATAACATTACACAATAAATAGTCCTTTACAAACTGCCCGAGTTCACAACAACCACCGATCATTCAGATCTCTGTAACTTTAAAATCCAAAGGTTCTGTCATTTTACTTTGAATTTGATTTTCTTTATATAATGTGATAAATTGCTTTTGACTGTAATCACTACTTTGATTGTATTTGATTAACATGTCGTAATGGTTTGAGTCCGCATGAACAACCAAATGGCAAAAGCAATTAATACATAAACTTATTCATCATTACATGATAATTATACATAATTACACAATGAAAATCAAATCCATTACAAAATGATGGACTGCCAAAATTTTAAGTTCTGAATGTTTGGAGGGTGTTGTCACAACCAGGGCAGGTTTTAAAGGACAATTCATTATAAAATGTCATTATTTACATGTATTATATAATCATGATCATAGTTAAATAGTTACATATTACTTACGTTCGCATTTCATTTACATAACAACAGGCCAAACAAAGCAAAACCTGGCAAACATATCTAAGGTACAGTTTTCGTACCTTAGATATGCCCTAGTTAATTCAATAGATAAAATATCAGTTTTTCTAATTACATACACACACTTTCTTGACTTGTTCCAACAAGCCTGGAGTTAGAAGCAATAAAGTGCACCAAATTGCACCTCGCTGTTCTTCCTGCTGGTGATAATTGTGACTTTTAAATAGGTCCTTTTCAATTCTTGCCTCCTGATTGCTATTTGAGCATATTGCGTTTTTTTAAGTTGACTGTAATTACTTCCCAGTATTGTCTGCTTTCGCAAGCATACATTTGTCATAACAAACAGAACTGTCTGCATTTTCTTCAGAAGGGTTGAGGCCAAGAGGTAAGGAAACGTAAAAAAAGGAAGAAAAAAAAAAGTTAGAGGCACATCTTGGTGTCTTGGATGTTAAAAGCTTGAACTGGTGCATTAGTTTGAGACCAACAGTGAGTAATAGTGTTTACTTATAGCTTATTTATTCAAGTATGTAATCAGTTGGGAGCTACTGAGTATCAACAGCTAAACATGAATAATGCTCTTCAGGCTGGTATCTTAATATCTACATGCAATGAATCATAACATACTGAAGTATATTGTTAATCAGTATTAGTTATATGGCAAATAAACTTCAGCAGAAACTGCATGATTGTCAAAGGTGTAAGGTTAACTACAAAGATAACTGTAACTCTGAAAGTCTTTAAAAAGCAGAGGTGTACTGTTTCGTACACATAACATGTCATAGCGCTGCACCATAACCCAATACCCTCAATGCTCTCAACTGTGACATAAGTGGTCTACACATCAGACCACAGCATGTTCTTAATGCCAGCCCTGATTCAGATCTCACTCAAAAGAGACTTCAGAGAACCAGAGATAATTTCTGTGTGCTGTAATTTTTTTTTTGGCTACTTTGAGTGGGTGTTGAACAAAAGCCCATATGACAGCGTTTTGCAACAAGGAAAAAATGGATGTCAAATTTTGCATAGTTTCATTGGTAGATGCAACCTGACGGTCATGAGAAGGCGAGGGTTAAACGGGACTTGACCTACATTAATCCCTGCATAAGTCCTGCGGCGTCATTAACAAACTGGTCAGTGTTTTTTCCTATTCATTTCCTCATTGGCACAGATACAAAACTCCTGGTCTCCTTCCTGGTCTGCTCTCCTATAGGGCTGCTATCATGTTTATTTTCAGCGTAATGCAGAAAGAGGGCGTGTCACAAACGGCCTGCTCATGGGTAGCACAACAGACACTTCCCTGTAGCTGGCGCAACTACTGTTTCATTAATATAAACAATGTATTCAGTGTTATGGCCTTATTTTTTTTTCTTCCTCAAAAAACACAAAGAATCGGTTCAGAAGGGATGCATTCGGAGAGGCGGTCAGGCCATCGAGCATTGTCTTGCTGAAACTAAATGATTCAGCCATGCATCAGTTACATAATCATCCAAGAGGGCCGCCATCTCTTGCATTTCTAAACTCCTAAACTCTTCCTCCCCCTTTTGTGGGTCTTAAATGCTGACTGCATCCTGAAAAATGCAGTTGTTTTTACAGTAATAGCAGAATCGTCATGCCTTTTCTCGACAGTTCAGCTCTGATAATTATTTTTGCTTGCAGTTAACACTATGTTCAGGTCTGTTACTGTACCAGGTGATAAGTGACTTCTGTAGACTAGAGGAAGCACGATCATCATGCCAGAGCAAACACACAGCTGCTGTTCGACCAGAATGAGTCAGGCTGTCTGCCCCTTCAATGACACAAATAACAGCATCTCAACCTAGATCGCATCCACATGAAAGCGATCTCGGCTCATGGCGTAGGAGTGGAATTTGAAAAGTGATGGGCCAAAGGGCTTATACTGTTAATTCAGTTGGCAGTGTTCGTTTGCATCGGGGCCTGGGTTTTGTCTGCTGCATGACCTATTATTTCCTGGCTGTGCATGTGGAGGAAATGCACTGCGTTTTCATTTGTCTACCATCTACCACAGATGCCATCATACATGACCGGTTTGGTCCTGATTTCGTCTGAGAATGGGTGTCGTCTCATCAACAGTTACATTACATTTACGGCATTTGGCAGACCCTTTTTTCTAAAGTGGCTTACAGTTTCTTCTGTATCAAAAGTGCAGGCCAATGCAGTGTTAGGAGTTTTGCCCAAGGACTTATTGGTGTAGTGTGGTGAGCTTCCCAGGTTAGGCATCAAACCCCACTCTCTGGCTGAATTAACAGTGCATTACCAGTAAGGTATGGAGCATGTAAGTGCAAGCAACTTTTGTTTTTCCCCTACCTGGCATAGCTGGCAGCAAAGTTCTGGGTGTTTGTGAAGCTATCGCTGGCCCTCGGCTGTAGCCCGATACTTCTCCCCCAGCCATCCCCTACAGTGGTCTGTGTGGCATATACATTAAAAATGGGCTTCTGATCTTTCTGCTGGATGCTGATGGTGGCAGTGGACCCAGGGCCCCCGAAGTGATAGCTTTGCCCACTGGAGGTACTGACGCCACAGATAGAGATGGGTGTGGCACCAAGGTCTGACCCGCTCATCTGACAGAGGCTCCGTCCACTGACATTCTCTTGCTTGATGGCCCCTTGCGTGCACAACTGCATCAGAGGCTCCTTCTCCACTTTAATGGTAGCGGTGGAGCTAGGGGTGAGCACACCAGAGGAGGTTGTGCTGCTGGTCATACTGCTGATACTGTTGTTGCTGCTGATGTTGTTGTTGCTAGTGCCGTTTGTGGTGCTCACTGTAACCATGGGCTTCATGTCTCTCTCCGGACCGATAACTCCCAGAAGAGAGTCCTCGCCCAAAGGGGGGAACTCCTCATCTCCCACGTAGAAATCCGAAGGGGACCCTGTCAACTCAAAGTCATTGAGGAGGTCCAGAGTGTTCTCGCTGAATAGTTTCGGGTTACTTGAATCCACGTCTTTCCCAATAGAGCCAAATGCATCAGACTCCAGATCTATGTCCCCTTTGCCCATAGGTGAAAAGCCCTCATTTTTCAGTGGAAAAAGACTCGGATCCACACCTCCAATAAGGGAGTCCACAGATGGAGAGGAGCTGTTGAGATCTGCAATGCTGGCCTCCAGCCGTAAGAAGTTCTCTGACAAACTGTAGGATCCCAGAGAAGATTGGTGCTGGAAGGCCTGCTGTGACCTAAGGTCCTTCCCGGACATTTTCATATCCGGATCCTCCAAATAGATGTCCAATGTGGAGGGTAATGTGGTGAGCTCCTCCGGAGTGGGGGAGCTGCTGAGTCCATTGGGAAGGTCCCCAGACGCAAGCTGCAACAAGGGGCTGGGTGGAGGGACCAGAGAAGTGGGGGCGAGTGACATGGTGCTGCGTGCTCCGTTATGCAAAAGTCCCTCGGCTGGGCTGTCACTGTAATTCAGGGAAATTAGACGCTCATCTCTCTTCATGCCGTTCTTCAGACCTTCTTGATCCATCTCTTTATGCTGTAGAGAAACGTGGGTATAAACCATAAGAAGTTTTTTCAATCATTACAAAAAAAATCTATGTTCTCTGCATGCAGCCCTCACCTAATAATGCCCTTTCATTATAAGCTGTACCACTTCAATAAAAAAAGTGGCAAATGTTGCAAGCTTTTTCTTTTTTCTCTGACAAATATCTACAAAAATAGTGAAAGAACAAGACACATAAATCTGTGAATATGATCCAAATTAAGTTCATAACTTATGCTTAATAACAACAGCAAAAAGCAAACGTACATGCATGATCCACAGTCATTAACTATTCAACACACAAAAGAAAAACCGCTCATTATCTGAAATAAATAAGGTAAAACGATTAAAAAGCAACGTCTTATACTCCCATAAACAAACGCATGATGAGCACGGAGTTTCAACATAAATAAGGTTCATTTAGATGCACTTAATTGCTCTTTTAATGAAGTTAAAACTTCGAGGGAAAAACATTTGGTTGATTAATTCCTACTTGTTGTTATAAGCTGTCTAAAGGTTACCTTAACACTCCATTAAGTCTGTAGATTGAAGGTCCTCGTTTGTGGCGTACTGTCCTAACGCTGCCCCGCAGGTTACCCTTCAAAACCCCACATTATAACCTTTTAAAGGGATCTGTCTGACAGCCCATGTGGTTTGTTAGTGCTGGAATATCCCTGTCAACAGCAGGAGGGGCAGGGCAGGGCAGGACAGGACGGGGCAACAGTGACAGCACCGTGGGCTCACTCACTTTAGCCGAAATAGCTTAGCGTAGTGGGCTGCAGAAAGAGAGGGGCCTATATTTAGCGGTGGCTTACTGCACAGGGGGACGTGTGCAGCGATTCAGACTAAGAGGTAATGCCATGCAGGCTCTTTGCGAGTCAAAACAAACCGATTTAACATCACTAGGTCGTAGCCAAGCCGTGCTAAACTGCCCAATCCTGTCGCTGTCATTCCCAAGGCAACGCTATCATGCTAACGTGCTAGCAAGAAAGCTAACAGTGAGAAAAAACCTTAACACTTGTTTTCCCCGTCAATGGATTATTACACGGTTTAATACGTCGTAAAAAAATACATACCACTTGATATTTAAGCTCCGGATCTGAATCGTCGCTTCATTTGACATTGTTTTTTTTTTTTAAGAGGTGTTTATTTTTTCCAGCCGTGTTAGCACTGACCAAGACGAAAAAAACAACACGATTCTCCTCCTCCTGCGTAGAAGAGTGTCAAAGTCAGAGCAACCTAGACGCAGCTGAGGCTCCAGAATCAGATCGGATCCGATTAAGACTCGTTTCGTCCAAAAAAATACAGAAAAGTCCAAGGAGGGGTGGTTTCAGGGAGAGTCGTCGTGTTCTGTCTCAGGCAAGCAGGAGCTAACTTTGCCATAAAAAACAGCCAAAATGGAGATTACAGTCTGAGCCTGTTTACTACTCGAGGCGCCGCCCTGCATGCAGCCCGGTGCCACTGCACCTTGCAGCTCTCTCATTATGGACAAAGGTATTAGGACGCATGACCATCCCACCGACATTGACTTCAATGACATTGCTTTCAACTTGACCACAAGTATTGGGACGCTTGACCATTCCACGAACATTGACTTCAATGACATTGCATTCCATGTGGATAAAAATATTGGGACCCCTGACCATTTTACCAACACTGACTTCAATGATCTTGCATTCAATATGGACAAAATGCTGGGACACCTGACCATACCACCAACCTTGACGTCACTGACACTGTATTCAGTAGGGACACCAACATTGTGCAAGAATGGTCATATGTGAACACACTGCATGAAAGTCTCTGCATTTAACCCATTCACCCGAGTGAAGCAGCGGACAGCCAGGAACGCATCACCCAAAAAGCAGTGTGTGGGGATGATAACTTGCTTGAGGTTATCTCAGTGGCACTACTTGGGATTCAAACCCACAGCTTTCCAATAGCAAATGCAGCTTCCTACCCACTAGTCCACTGGCCTCCCATTGACCTCAATGACTTTGTAGTCAAATATGTAAGCTTTAATATGGAGTTGGTTACCCCAACCTTCACAGCTATAACAGCTTCCACTCTTCTCAGAAGGCTTTCATTTATGCCTATTCGTTGTTTTGTTTCACATACATAGAGAAACAAAACAATGTCCTCCAGGACCATGGTGCAACGCAAGAACAGAAACAGAACACCACAATACCACAAGTGCACGTAGGATGAAAGAGGGTGCAAGAAACAAAACACTAGAGCAACAATACAACTGGACAAGACGAAACTTAGTGTAGTTGAGAATAGTTACAGTCTGGATGAATACTGTGTTTTGATAGGTACTGCATTCTAGCAGTGGAGAGTTGTGTGCAAAAATGCAGAACAGGTAGACAGCAATAAATATGACTGTGCAAATATAGCAGTAACAGGACAGAAAATGTGCAGCATAATAATCAGAAGGGATCATATAGAGATCAGGGCTCTGTGTGGGCCAGGCAAGTTCTTCCACACCAAATTCATCCAGCCATGTCTTTATGGAGCTCACTTTATACACAAATGTCTTGGTCTGCTAAAGCATTAAGATTCCCCTGTGGTACTAACACAGATGTGTCCCAATACTTTTGTCCATACTGTGTCTGAGCATTACAAAAGGGTTCAGAGGCTCCAACCTTCACACACGCCTAATTCTTACAGCATTTATAGACAATCACAACTTAAATATAACTAACGGGGGTCACTGAGAGCAAAATAACTGGAAGAATAACAGTTCTTTTAACAGAATGGGATGGAACAAGGTAATTACAAAGTTACGATGTTTAAATACAAAAAATCTCGATTTATTTATTATAAAATATACTGGAAAAAGAATAGGATTTTTGAACAGAAATAACTGTAATGGAACAAGAGAATCTACATTTTTCTATCTACCAGATCAATTAGATTTACATGCATTTATTTATCAAATTTGACTATTTATCAACTATTTAATCATCAAATAGTTTTCAAGTAATTGGAATTAACGCTTGTTGTAATTCCAGTTACTTTCTAAAATACAGCCAATCACATTTAAATCATACATATTTATTTATCAAATTTGTCAAACTTTTTCAAATAATTGGAATTGACTTTAATTTTCTAAATAAAAGTGACAACACCAGTAAATCAAACTGAATGCTGAATGGTACTCGAGATAATTCACTGTAATGAGCCTAAAAGAATGGTGTGTATATATATAAGTGAAATAAACACCCATTAAGTTGGATTTCTTAAGACGTTAAATAAACAAAGCATTAGAAATCAGTAAGTGCATACTTACAGTAAGTGCAATGATTCTCAGCATTTTCATGACTCAGTTGCTCTCCTCAGGGCTCAGGGGGACTCAGACAAAAACAATGTCAGCCATGGGAGTGGATGGTGGGGGGTAGGGTGAAGCGGATGAAAACAATTTAATTTTTGTCTTTTAGGCTCATTGTGGGGGTGATGAAGGTTGTTGTGGTCGATATCAGGAGCCTCTTGCCTGAACAGGAGGCCCCAAACCGAGGGAATCTGCAAAAAACGTCCAGAATATACTATTCTACCAGCAAATGGTATGATCCAATACCCAGAACAAGCTCATGTGGTTAATTAACAGGTTCATTGTCATTAAATTTGTTTACTGTAATTACAAATTAAGTAAAGAAAATTTGGTTGTTATCTTAAAGCAGGATTGTGTAAGAGAGTAACGCCATGTTTATTTGCTTATCTTGACCTTGTTGATGGCACCAGGTTAACCAACAGTCCATGTTTGTGCTAGCATGTGTAATAAGCTTGTCAGAGAAAAGAAAACTTTATTTAAGCACACATTTTTACACAGTAAGATATACCTTTTCCCTCATTCCATCTTAAAAATGTTCAATGGAAGCAGATATTGTACACATGTTCTCTGTTGTGTTTGTATCGCACTGAAGGAAGGGTGGTCAAAAGAGGCCTTGGTCATTTTTATGAAATTATACAAAAAAGTTTTTGGCTTTGTGGGTTTTGTGGGTTAATTTCATAGTAAAACGTGAAGGGTTTTTGAGCATTCAGACTGTTTTTGCTCAATAACAGGAGGGATATGGTGGGAAGAGGAAGTGAAACAAGGGTTACAAGGGTTATTAGCTTTCAAAATCACTCCATTGTTCCTCTCAAGTTTGATCATTTTAATTATTTTATTCCACTTGTTCTTTTCTCGTCTGAGCCTGTTTTGAATTTTGCCAGAATTCTAATTCTAATGTTCATTAATATCTGATGTATTGTGTGATTTTTGATCGGTTGATTAAGATATTGATCATTTAAAAATTAGATTTTTGTGATTGAGTGAGTCACTTCCATAATGAGTTGGACGAGTCACCTTACAATTGTGTGGCAGAGTGAGAGTCTCATTACGAGTGTTGTGACTTTTTTAAGGGAGCACGTTTTTGGCCACATATGCTTTGTTAATGATTAAAAAACATGGGTGCTGGAACAATTATAGCCCCCACTCTTCAAATTCATTCGTTTCGTCCTCCCACTTTTTGATTCCTGGACAATGGCCGAGACTTTGCATGTGCAAACAAAACCCCACACCCCACAACAACTGAGAATTTGCACGCGCAAAATATATGTCAATGTGCCCCCGACAAATGTATATTGGTGTGCCCCCCACATTAAAAATGCTTCTGCTGGCCCTGGTGAAAAACAAAGTTTTATGACATCCCTGTCAGCTGCCGCTAGGGGCCACCAATGCAGAGATAACAGGGACTTTGTGTTCTGCATGGGTGTGTGGGTGTTTCCTTGGTGGACTCATTATTAAGGGTTCCCAGCTGGCCTGGTATGCTTGTGATCAGTTTGTCTTTGTCTGTCAATCCTCTCACTTCCCTTGTTTGGAGTACTAGTTATTTGTGGTAAGTAGAGTTTTGGCCCTCGAGCCTTTTTGAGCTAATTATATTTTCTCTGGAAATGCACAGACACAATACAGAGCTGGTCTTGCTGAACGGCTGAAAATTAAGTCTCTATCAGTTCCAACTCTCCTTGGCTCCTTGGTGTGTGAATAGACACATTAACTCGAATGTTGTACTTCTTTGTTATTTGAACAGCCGTGCTGCTGTTAGTGTTACGGTGCGCACAGGTTCTAATGTCATTGAAACCAGGGTGATCAGATGAGAATTGGTCAAGGAGTCTTACAGCAGCAGGGCTATAGGCACTGAACTCAACTGCTTGGCAATCAAGGAAATGCCCTGAGTCTCACTACAGACAAATACAGCTGTCTTCTACCAGCTAGCTGGCTCCGCCTCTCTCCTTCTAGCCCCGCCTCTCACCTCCTCATTATCATTTAAAGCTGCAGACACAGAAATGGCAGTCATTATGCACCAAGGCTGAATTTTGGAAAAAGACTCCAGATACAGTATTAGAGGACCACTAAGACCTTTAAGCTGGATATATTATTAGCAGGTATGTTACAAGAAAATATTATTTTTTATACAAATATTTGATGAAAATTTTCGATGAAACGGTATGTGATGGGCACATTTTTATGTCATTTTCATAATCAGCGGCCAAAAATAAATAAGAAACACCAACAATCTTCAGGAGGCAAAAACTGTGTTGTGCAGTATAATCAGAGCCGAGAGAGTTGTGTAGGGTTCCACAAATTTAAAAAAAGGATGAAGTGAAGCCTACCTACCATATCTTAAATGAGAAATACAAACTGAAGGTGAGATGAATTCCTCTTCCTGGTAAAGAAAATGAAACTTTCACTCTGAACAAATGAACCCCCCTCAGTTTGCACAGGACTGTAAGGACTGACTATATGATGTTTGCTAATCATACTGTATACTCAATATATGTTACTCAATATATTGTTATGAAAGGCCATGTTTCTATAGTATTCATCTGTCGCACAAAAATATAAGCAGGGTCTGTGAGTAATGAGTATGAGCAGGGCCTCAGTTCCATGTACTCAAGTTTCATTTTGATGGATTTTTTTTTACAACCGCATTACATACTCCTCCTATATATCTATGAGGAAAATAACCTACTTTTTAAACTTCAGTTGCATTTTTTTCTGTATTTTATTCTCTTCTGTTTTGCTGGTGAAGCTTTTGCACATCTGATCTTTTTATTTTAGGCTAAATTGGATTAAAAGAAGAGAAGAATAGCACTTCACAAATCTGCTGACAGATCTGGCATGAGAAAAGAGGATTTGCTGCAGGCCTAAAATTACTCAATACTTTTACTTTAACAGTCATATGCAAATGTTTGTGTGCATCAGGTCAAATGATGATATTTGATACATAGAAAAGTCACACATTCAACACTGAGAACGCAATTCTGCCAATTTTCCTTCATAGTAATACAGCATGTGCAGAATTTATATTGTATGGTTTTTTTCCAATCGGTTCAATTCAAATAAATAGAAAGAGGGCATTTAATTTAGCCGAAAAAATGTCTTTTTGCTTCCTGTAGGGAAATCAAGAAAACATTGGTCTGATATTGCATTGGGGACCAATGAAAAGAGAAAACACACTTCTGCTAGAACTTCTGTGAGCACACCACATTATTAAGGCCATCAATTTGATATAGACACCAGTGGCACATTAAGCTGTAATTACTGTTCTATAGTATTTTAATATGATGCAAATAGTATTTATTATAGCAAAATACTATAGAACAGTAATTGCAGCTTAATTTGAATAATTATTCATGATACTTTTGCACATGAAATTCATTGTCATTGAAGACATCTCAGAATGAGCCAAACTAAAATGTGTTGCAGGCCTGATTGGCTTTTTGGGTTACTTTTTGGACTGTTCACCTGTAAACAATGAATTTATGTATTCACTTCTGTGAAAGAGTATAAATAACTGTCTGTTTTCAGAACATTTTCTCTGTTTTTCATGGATTGTGTTTCTGCTCTGTGTGTTACTGAAACAGATGCTCAGTATGCCTCCTGCCCAGGTGATGATGAATATATCAGTGAAGGGCACCTACCTTGTGCATCACAGTCACGCAACGTTCAGATGGTGAACACTGCCTGAGGCCACCATGACAATGCAGTTATTTACCAGGGCTGGGAAAGTTGGGTCAAACATTTTTCTCTTTATTAAAAATGTATTTATAAAGTTTTTATCCTTCATAAATTAGATACAAATAGCTCAGCGCAACTTTCTCAGCTTTAGCTTACCTTTATATCAGCTCTATCTCTACTCAACTCTAACTCAACTTTATTTCAGCTCAGTGCTATCTCAACTCAACACTAGCTCAGATTTATCTCAGCTCTGCTCTATCTCAACTCAAATCTAACTCAGCTTTATCTAAGCCCAGCTATATCTCAACTCAACTCTAACTCAACTTTATTTCAGCTCAGCTCTGTCTCAGCGCAGTTCTAGCTCAACTATTTCAATTCAGCTGTATCTCAACTCAACTCTAGCTCAGATGTATCTCAGTTCAGCTCTATCTCAACTCAAATCTAATTCAGCTTTATCTAAGCCCAGCTATATCTCAACTAAACTCTAACTCAACTTTATTTCAGCTCAGCTTTGTCTCAGCTCAGTTATAGCTCAACTATTTCAACTCAGTTCTATCTCAACTCAACTCTAACTCAACTTTATTTCAGCTAAGCTCTATTTCAACTAATTCAACTTTATCTCAGCTCAACTCAGCTTTTTCTCAACTGAATATTATTTCGACTTAACTTTATCTTAACTCAGCTCAATTCTTCTGTATCTCAGTTCAAGTTAGCTCTTTATTAATGCTTTATCAAAACTTTTTGCCATTTCACCTCAGCTCTTCCTCAACTCAACTTAATCTTAGGTGAATCCTGTATCAACTCAATGTTATTTTAGTATAATTTCAACTAAACCTCAATAAGCTTTATCTCCACCAAGCTTAATGTTATCTCAGCACCCCTTTATATGTGCGTAGCACCCCTTTATATGAACATTCATTAACTTTTTTTTAATGTCAGTGTTTTTCTTATAAATATGAAAATTAATTAGGTATGTGCTGCTCGTAAACACGTTCTACTGTAACCTGTGGACTATGTTCCTACTACCTCCTCTTAAAGGTTATTTATGTGCCATTTTATAACAAAAATAAATAAATAAATTCTAATTTGAAATTCACTCATAATAAATGATTGCCATGATTAGCAAGACTTACTGATTTACTCTTAGAATCATTTCTGAGACCTTTATGTGAGCCTTTTATCAAGACTAACATCAGCACAAAAATCTTTCATTTAAAGAAGCCAATGTGAAAAAAATCTAAAATTACAAACAGTACACAGAGACAGGGTCACTTACTTTGACAATATGAAAATGGAAAAGTGTGTGTGTGTGTGTGTGTGTGTGTGTGTGTGTGTGTGTGTGTGTGTGTGTGTGTGTGTGTGTGTGTGTGT
>JBBPCW010000127.1:1085753-1101367 GCA_037974425.1 Phenacogrammus interruptus
TCTCTTTGGTTCCAGCTGTCTTGTGTTTAGTTCTGATTTGGTTCTGTATTTAAGTTCTGTTTGTGTTTACTTCAGGCCTAGTGGTAGGATACCTGCCTCTGGACTAAGAGGTCATGGGTTCGAATCCTACCTTCAGCACACCACCACTGGGTCCCCGAGCAAGACCCCTAACCCCAAGTTGCTCCAGGGAGTGACTGCCCCCTGTAGGTAGGGAATGGAAGTCGCCTTGGATAAAATAATCTGATAAATGCCATAAATGTGAGCATCTTAGTCACAAAAGGAGAACCTTTTAACTGGGATGTTTTTTTAACATCAGGATTTTAGTTAGCAATGCCAGCACCAGGTGCCCACATCCTTTATCCACTTCCAGAACTCACCCAACAAACGGCTTCTTTAAATATGTTGCAATTTCATGTAAGTCTCTAATCTTAAATTTAGCACTAAGCATTTTATTTGGTTGTCTGATAATTTATAAAGCCTCCACGCTGTGATTTGTGTCATATCTGCTATTTTAGACTCAGTAGCAAAAACATTGCAATTTTTGTGACATGGATGCTATGCCTGCTGTAATCGATGTATTTGTTTGTTTTTATACATTTTACCATTCAGTTACTGTCTCTGTTTTTAAAGGCCTTTGCTGAGGTAGTAGGCAAATTCTGTGGCTTGGAAAAAAATACTGCATATAGTTTCCAATACCAAAGTAATGATAGAACACTCCAGGATTCAAATTACTCAGACCAACACTATCAGCCTCCAGCATCTATCAGCAAAGATAGCTCCTGTTTTTCTGTGGAGTCCTCTTGGTGTTTATCAGGGGTGTCCAATCTTATCTGCAACGGGCTGGTGTGGCTGCAGGTGTAAATTCCAATTAAGCAGGAGCCCAACTTATTCTGATAGTCTCAGTCAAACCACTGATCATGTTCTCCATGCACTGATGAAACGAAAACATGCAGCACCCTTTTACAGAGAAAAACAGACACTGCTAGTCTAAAATATAACAAGAACAATTCTAAAGGCACTGGGCACTATTTTCCTTATATCATCCTGCATATACCCCCCCAACATCTGGTAGTGGATTCAACAATTCATATAATAACTTCCTGTGAGGTATCTTTTAGCAGTTAAACTCAAATCCCTCATCTGGTTCCAATCATTCTAACTGGAAAGAATTCTGAAGTTCGCCTAAAATGGATTATTTTACATCAAACCACTCTGAACAGATAAGTATGTTTTTATTAAAATGTACATCATTAAAAATGGATTCACTTTTGACCAGATTTCATAGGCATACACATCAAAATTTGCACGTTTGTCTACTTATGGGCTGCTGGTCTACTAGAAAGTGCCTGATCTCGCACTAGCAACTCTTCAAATGCAGCTTGTCTTTTCCATTATGGTGAGGACAAGACCACGCCGTGGCATAATGGCCTTTCCAACTGTCGTCAGTTGCACTGACTCATCACATCCAGCCACCGTAGTCATTATGGCACATAGAGAGCCTTGGGGCCCGTCCATAAGTGCTGCTTGACTTAATGAGTGGAAACTTAATCCATAACTGTGGCCTCCAGCTCAGGCTCAGAGGATTGGTTGACATGCTTTGACCTGGTCCTCTGCTGCACTGAGGATCAATGATGCAGCTGACATGGTGCTCTCAGCAGCCTGGCTAGTTAATAAACAAACACCTCAGGTCCAAGGATATTATGGGTAATAGTGAAGGAAAGGGTTTTCCTAACCCTTTGAGTCTTAGCTTATTATTAAACTATTCGTAATAATCATTCAGGGCTTTCTGTAACTACTAATATGGACGTTCTCGTAATTGAAGTCTGTATAGGTGCTATAAGTAGATTAGTGGGGTTAAACCCTCCATGTTATTCAAGGGAAAAGAGGCTAAAAAGTCTTTCATCCACACTGACATGTTTTTTATTGAATACTAGCACTATCAACATAGCAAGAAAAAGAAAATGGGTAAGATGGGGCTGATTTATGCTTGCACAAACTATTACAAGCCTACTCACAACCTTTACTAGAGGGCAGTTGGTGGCCTAGTGGTTAGGGCATTCGCCCTGTGATCAGAAAGTCCAGGTTCGATTCCCAAGACCGCTAGGCACCTCTGAGATACTCCGAGCAAGGTACCGTCCCCACACACTGCTCCCTGGGTGCTGTGTTTGTAGCTGCCCCCTGCTTCACTTGGTAAATGGGTTAAATACAGAGAAAGTATTTCGTGGTGCATTCACATATGACCAGATTGTCCTTTTGAATTTTTTTTTAAAGACTTGTAAGAAAATAAACTGAAAAGAGACATAAATGCTTAGTTTAAGCTTGAGGCAATTATACAATGCTGCATGAACACATGTTCATTTTTTCTAGAATTTTCTGCATAATTTAGTAGTCTCCAGCTCCACCCTAGGACTTTCCCATCACACGATGCCATCATGACTAGAATGTGTTTCCTCCGAGCCACATTAAGCCAGCCATCACACATTTATGAACTGCTGCTAACCAACATCATTGAACAACATAATATGCCTGGATGAGGGCTCTGACTGCCAAGTCTTTTATGTCAGCTTGTAAATGCTCATGCTGGCTATTGCCGCACTGCACGATGGGGGAGGGGGAGGCCATCCTAGCCACCCTGAGAGAGCGAAACCAATTGCGCCCTCTTGGGCTCCCAGTGATAGATGGCTGCAGCAGCGTGAGGAATCGAACTCATGACTTTACAGTAACTGCACCAGTGCTGCGACATTCACAACACTCAGTTACACTGATATAGTCAAGCTGCATGTCACTACAAAGCAACATTTAATGCAGAAACGTTTTAATTTGCTTCATACGACGCCTATATTTTAGGTGTATTAGCACCAAAATAACAGTATAGCAGCTATACAAGGACTTTTGAAGGTTAAACCGCTTGTACAGACATTCAGGTAAAATATTTTTGTTCTTTGAGTACCAAAGTTCTTTTGTTATGATTTTTAATGTTCTGATCTGTTGAAGATGAGAAAGTGCAGCTACTTCTATGAAATACAGAGTGACTGATGTGTTAGCAGGCTATAACTGGACAAATAAACATTAAAGTGTGAGCGTTAGTCATTAGACAGATCATTTCATTGCTGTAATTGAGAGTGTTATGTGTGGTATTACCCATTAGTTACTGACAGATTAGACCCCATCCAGTATCATAACCAACAATCACCAGCACACACACATGGATCCCTAGAGTTTAAAGGATAATATCATCAGTCTCTGACTCCCCCTCTCCCTTTCACTTTGACTCTCCTTCAGTCTTTCTCAGTGCACACTTCGCACTGACATTGGCGATGTCATACCTGGTAAATCCAGAGTATCGCTCAGTTCCCATCATGTCACATGGCCCTCACTGAGAGAGAAGCATAGTTTAAAAAGTACCAAAAGACTCTCAGCACATGGACTAAAAGGGATGTCTGCGTTTTTGGGGGCTTGTAGTGAAAGTGACCATTCGGTCATACGTGAACACACCACAGCACGAAATTCACCCTCTGCATTTAACCCGTTCACCAAGTGAAGCAGGGGGCAGCCATGAACACGGCGCCCGGGGAGCAGTGCATGGGGACGGTACCTTGCTCAGGGTACCTCAGCAGTGCCTAGCAGTCTTGGGAATCGAACCCGGACTTTCTGGTCGGAGAGCGAGTGCCCTAACCACTAGGCCACCAGTTCCTGTTAGTTCTTGATCCAAAAACGTAATTTCTGCTTTTTCCGATGTTATTTGAAATGTATAGATTGATTTGTTGTTTGTATGACTATCAATAGTATAATTCTGAGCAAGAAAATATGTGATTGTTCTTCATTGTGGAAAAACGTCAGAGAGCAATTTAATTTCCAGTCAAAACAGCCATTAAGTACAAAATGATTCATTTTTCAGTGATAGACAAAAGCAACAGAAATGACTGCACTACTGGTTATAATACTATCTATCAGTGCTTAACTTTTTCAGCACATTTTGGCACTTTAACTTTTGCATCCTTTCTACCTAGACCTACCAGTTACAGCTGAGTTCTTCAACCTTAAGCTGCTCCCAAAGCTCTGGAGATGGAGATATTGAAATGGAGATGCATGGTTGTATTGGGGCAGAACCACTAAAGGAGAAAAATAAATCCAAAATGAATAAAAGCTCTCCTAGCAAGACCTGATAGAGTACTAAAACTGTCCCCATTAGATAAACAGGTCTTAAAGCTTTAATCTAGGCAGAAAATCAAGTTCCACTTTTCCTCCAGATCAAAAAAATCTGCAAGTGATTTTGTTCATCCTTCCACAACAAGAAGAAAACTCAATACTGTGGGTCTGAAAGGGTGTGTAGCTGTTTAAGAACCCATTACTGAGGGAAGGAAATGGACAGAAAACAAGAACAATTACACTAGAACACGAAAAGCAGAAAATGCAGTCAATACTTCTAACATCTCTAACTGAGAAAAAGCATGAAAAAATATCCCTGTAGATTTCTGCAGAAAACTGAAGGCGAGTATCTTGAAAAGACTGGAAGATGTTCTTAATGCAAAGAGGGTTGGCACAGTAAATACATTTTCTGTTACATATATGTTTTATGATTTTTTCTGATCATAAAAAGGGAATAATTGCCATTGTGTCTGGAAAGCAGATAAATAAAAACGTGTTCTCTGACTTTTGCGCAGTCCTGTACTCTTCAAGGCCCAATTATGTACCAAAATATGCTTTAAGGTACACACACTCACATTCCCTTTTCCTGTCTAAAAATGAAAAATCTGTGGGAAATACATTAAAAGGTCAAGACAGGGCTTGGGGAAGCAATGTAATTAAAAAAACTGCAATAGAATACGGTCCAAATATGTTCCTTATCTAATATTGGAGACAGGGGCGTAGCATCCAATTTAAAAGTGGGGGGGACAGTATGGTGCTGTGACCCAAGGGTGTTCATACAGTATAATAAATTCTAAATAGAAGAACAATGGAGCATTTTACAGCACCAAAGTGGCAATTTGAGGAACATGCCAGGATAACTTACATGAACCTATTTCTGTGAAATCATGCTCATAAAAATACATAAATAAATAAAATACTGCAGGACACAGGACTGTGGAAATCTATATTTTAATTTTTATGAAGTAGAAAATTATATGAAAAAGATATTTTATGATATTTACAATATTTAATGTACACTACACTTGAACAATGTTTATCTTACTACTTAACAGTTGGGGGGAAAAAAAGTGTTAAATATACAAATTGCACCTACAGTAATTCTTTGAAAGCATATCAATAAAACCTAAATCAATGTATTTACAAGGTTTTAACATTTTTAAAATTGAAGTGAGATTTTTAATCAAAACTTCCAAAATGCATTTTTCGGTTTAAAATATTAGCAATTAGTTCCACAGTAGTAATGAATTAAAAGACTAAAGTATGATCAGATATTCGTTGCAAAACAAATTTGATTTGAAAGGACAATTCTACTCTGGACACAAGCAGCACTTGTGCAACAAAAGACAGCAGAAGCCGATTATCTGTTCTGTCTCATTTACCAGCGCTTTTACCCAAAGCAAAGCATTGAACACGCACTGAATTCGATGCAATGTGACGAGGTACACAGAACTGGTTCAGTTGTCTTTCGACGTTAAATCATAACATGGAAACGTGTGATTCGTGTCGTCGCAACATTCTGTAACACACTCACACTGTGTGTTAGAAAAAAGGATGTAATCGTCCTCTGCTTTCTTCTAGGGTGCATTTGACCCCAGACAGCCAAGAAGGTGAACGAACGAAAATTCACAAGAGCAACAAGATTTGAAGCTCATGGCAGAGGCCCAAGAGATCCGCGCTGTGATTGGCTAAACGTTAGTTCACTCAAATCTATTGAACAAATCAGAGAACACGGGCGGAAATATTGGCGCTAGGTCAAAAAAGGTGTGGGGGACAGAATCACCTGTTTCTAAGAGTGAGGGGGACGTGCCCCCCACCCCCCCGTCCCCCCCGGTTGCTACGCCCCTGATTGGAGATGTACCCTCGAGGGCACCATCCCCAGTATGGTCGCCCCAGCAGGGTAAGTTTTAACCTGAGAGTTTAGAAAACACAGTAGCATGTACTAAGCTCTAATTCCATGTGCTGATCCATTTTACTGTGAATGAGCAGCATAAACTATTCTTAGTACACAAATGAAAGAGGACAAAGTCTCTGAATGTATAGTCAGTTATACGTTAGGCAAGGCACAGATAAAGTAATTAAGGAGAAAGAAAAATGTCTCGCCTTCAGATGGTAACGGTATGTGAATGGCGGCAGACTGGGCTATGGCTGTCTAACATTTTGGTGGAGAGGCCAGACTGTCATGGGTGATAAATGAGCAGATGTGATATCCGCGCTTGAGTCAAAGGGCCAGTCGGTGACCTTCGCCCTGAGACGCACAGAGCCTTCAGGGCACAGGTGACATTTACGCCCTCTCCCGGTTTCACTGTATGTGTTTTCATGCAGCTCTGACCCGCCCCAAGCCTTGTTCTGTCACCTCATGTCTCCGTGACTTGAACGGCTTTCTCCAGCCTGATCGGCATCCAGAGGTGCTGCGGCGCTGTCACACCTGAGCATCATCACGGCCCTCTGACACATACTAATGTGCCGGAGAGACATACTCCCAGAAGCTCAGACTCTCACAGTTAGCCCTTTATTGGCTTAGTGACCTATTCATGTTCCGCCTACGCATTCTATTATAGCTACTGCTTCTAGTGGTGGCATAACTACGGTCTCGGGAGCAGTATATACATCATAATCAGCTGTCTGAATCAAGACATGCTGTCATACACATTTTGATAAACCATTTATTTGTACTATTTGAACAACATCATTTTTAGCTTTGAATATTTTAGGGTTTTAAACAATGGATTTATGATGTTGCTAGACAAGATGGGTGCATTTTTGACACTAATTCTGACACATTGTTGGATGAATATGATGCACAGCATACTCATCGTTTTAACCAGGAGAATCCCTTCTTTAAAATGATGGAAATATACTGTCTAATATTAACTAAGCATTTTTGTCACTGATATATTGAATTATTAAAACATGACTGAGCTTTTATTTTGAAGAGCTGTGGAAAAAAGACATCTATATAGAAGTGGTCATGAAACCAAAGCTAATCTGACTGAAATGTTTTACTGATGTGAAATTATAAATGGCCAAACTGTATTTGTGTTTTTGCTAGTGTGTGATAATTGAATTTAGCAGCTAAAGCTAAAAGGAGTTAACTTGAGAGGTTTTTCAGTCATTTTCATTCGCTATTGTAATTTCTGTGTAAGCAAAACATAGCTAAGAACCGAATTTAAGAATGTAATCTGTTAAAATTCAGGCTTACTTCACTTTAACTTAGGATGTCAGGTTCATGGTGCAGTAATTGATTGAAGGGTTTAATAATAAAAGTCATAAATAATATATTTTTGGAATTTTATTTGGCAGATAAAATTACAACAGCTAATTTTTCCCCTGGGCCCTTATCAAAAATTCTCAATCTATTCTGAATATGTGTAATACATTATTGCAGTGTTGTATACATTCTAGACCGATTATTTGGTATTTTGCCATCAAGTATTCTGCACAAATCTGCTTGCAAATTACAAAACTGCTGTGTCATATAGACAATACTTATTAATTATTCATGAGTCTAATTGAGCGGTGAACCACCATAGTTTCACCAGCTTGCTTAATGATCAATGAACTCGATGGACAACATATAATAAATAAGCTTAAATCAAAATCTAGACTGTACATATACACATTATAGACATATATAACAGACTCATAGGTCTTCAAATACATCTCCTGATGTGCCAGAACACATCAACAGCGATCTTGGGGTAAGTGTTTTGGGTCTTTCAGCATCAGACACCCTTGGCCACAAGCCACAGCTTGTGATTAGATGACACTTGCTTGTCCTCAAGGACCTCCTATCCAGAGCTATGTTTTCAGAGGCTTCCTCAGCTGCTTCAGCGGTGTACTGTACCAAATAGCTTTGCTGCCTCAATGGGCATGCATCAAACCTTCCAGCCTTGCATGTGACAGTCGATTACCAGTCATTCATACTTCTTCCTTTTGTGAGAGATCTCCATACTGTTCTCCATGATGATGATGTTTTGGTTTCTGGGACTAGGATGATATCTGGCCTCTGAGTGGTAATGAGAATTTGAAAGAGGAATCTCAGTTGTTTCTCCAGGTCTGCTAGGAGCTGCCAGTCCTGGGCAGTCACCAGAATCCCTGTTGTCTTCTTATCTCCTTCTGTCTTGTCTGTAGCTGCTCCCCTCCCTTAACAAAGGCAAGGTGCACGCTTGGCTGCCACTGCTGATTCCCTTGCTGATGGCTTCTGCAATAAGTTCTGCAACTGGTTATGGTGCCAAATGCATTAGCCCTGGCTGAGTGCTTCTGGGCAGAACCTCATTATGTGCTTCAATCTTCAACCTTTTGCTGAGCACAGTAGACAGTTTGGAATCTCCACTTTAGCTTGAAGAGGTTCACTAGGCTTGGCAAGATGTCATACACTGCTTGAATCATGAAGGTGATGCACTGTTGTTGTGCCTGTTGGAGATTTGTCCATTTGACTTTATAGTCCTGGGTTTGCTCCAACCTCATACCAGCACTTCTGCTCAACCACCGTACCTCCACTGCAGGACTCACTTCCTCCTGAATACTTATTTGTTTAATCTTTTCCTTGCCCTTGTTGCACTGTGGTGTTGGGAACATACCCCCAGGAGTCCAGCAGGCTTTGAAGAAGGCAAGATCCAGTTCAGGTCATGCATTGGGTGGAGTCCTGTATACAGTTTACAAGAACTGCCCATTGCTACTCAAGTCAATCCGGAAGGAGAGGAAAGGTAGCTGAAAGATTTTCCTCAGTATTCTAATTTAAGGCTGTTCTTCACTCAAGCAACTACATAGACATAAAAGTGCAAAAGGGAGGAATCCCTGGAGCCAGAGCTGTCCAATATTGCCAAGGATACTCTGGTTGCTACTCTACAAAGTCACAATCTCCACCTTTGAGACATTGGAAGGTCAGTGGCCTCAGAAGTCTCAGGAGGTGCCTGGTGTTGTCCAGAAGCCGCAGCAACATCATCCTCTATGAACAACACGAAGCTCAGGCTGACCTTAGTTTTTACAAGAAGAGTTCAAGGGAACACAGACAGGAAATGTGATGAGTGGGAGTAGAGGCAAGTGAGGTTGTCAGGTAAATCCATGTCTTGAGCTTGCCTGGAATAATGGTGATGGTTGTGTGGCTCATTTTGTGGGGAACAGAACCAAACCCATTGGCCAGCTCTTGCCAGAACACACCTGTTATTCCTCCCTTTTGCACTCATTTTTCTATGTAGTTGGTTAAGGGGAAGTCAGCTAGCTGCCTGTAAGCCAGGAGCAATGGGCAGTTCTTATAAACTTTATACAGAACTTCACTCGGTCTAGAAGCTGAACTAGATCCTGGACTTCTTTCAGTTGTGGGAGATGAGAGGACATGTTATTGTTTATACTCCATGTTTGACTCCCTTTAGTCCACTGTAACCTCATTTTCTTCTGTTTAGGTGTTAGTGCTGTTTTTTTTGTCTGGCTTTTATGTTTGTAAATCCCATTACATTCTGTCCGTGTTTTACAGTTTTGTTATAAACATTGGCTCTCGTTTCCACTCATGCACTCTCTTTTAACTGCAGGCTGATTTGCATTTTTTGACATGTGCCAGTATTTAAAAATGCAAATTACAAGGGGATTCAATTTTTTCCTCTACTTTGAGAGATTCCTTAATGTTTCCCTCAACGTGATCTGTTTAAAGGATGGCATTAATTAAAATAATGTAATATAATTTGAATGACGTATGTTTTTTGGAAATTGTTTTGTTTCATTTCTGTGATTTGCTGCAAAGTAAAAAGCAGGGTGAACACCCTATAAGGCGGTGTGTCGATCCTTCTTAGCCAGGGGTTGTAGCTTGCTAGAATCAGACTCATGCAGCATGTAATATTTGCTTTGAAATCCGTTCGCTATAATATATCAGGCTCCTTCCACATAATCAACTCAGTCAGTTTGATTTGATACTGTTGCGCCAGTCTAAGAAATGCCATAGGTAAAAATCTACTCACTCTTTGTCAGAGTGAAGCAGGCTTCTTTGTTTATTTCCAAGGCACATTATTAGTCTTGAAAATGTGTTCTAGTGAAAGATTTATGGAGAGTTTTACTTTAGATGTGCTTTCATAATCTAGACAGATGCACTGAAAGGATGGTGACGAATTCGTTCTTCCCTGCAGACCAAACAAACAGCAGATGTTGATTATTTCCACAGTGGCATTTATTAAAAAGTGAAAGCCAATAATAATAATGATAATAATAATAACAGCATAAAACTCTGGGAAAAAGAACCAAGTCTCTCTCTCTCTCTCTCTCTCTCTCTCTCTCTCTCTCTCTCTCTGAGATGGAGTGAGTGAGGGACAGAAAAGGAGACGTTGAGACATCTTTGTATGGAATTACAATTAGATGCACACAAACACATCAAAGCTGCGATGGAGTTGGCTCGGTCCACAGGAGATAAGTGAGGGGAAACAGAGCCAGTATAATTTCAGGCGTGAATTACTTTCATCATTCACAAACATGCAGGGAGCTATGTAATCACGTTACTGGTTTTACTTTGAAACCAAGCGGCCCTGTTACACGGTATCTTGGGAAATAATGATGATGGGGTGGGGGCTATTTATTCATTTCATATGGGCCATATACGTGGGGCGTGTCGACATTCTGCACAGATCTTTCACTCATTTTTCTGCACTAAACCAACGGCACTCAGTTAGTTGATTTAGAGGTGAAACACAACCCCCCCCCCCCCGGCCTCTTATAGCAGAAGGGAAATCAAGCAGACAGATCTGGTCTTTGCCGAACGCAGTAAAGAAGCTCATTTAGTTTAGTCTGCTTCATGTCAGCGGACGTTACATATGGTCTTATTTTCTGCCCAGCATTCTTATTCACCAGTGAAGGCCCTTTCTCCCTTTAGGGGCGTCGGCTGCAGCAGGGCTCATTGGAAATCAATGGCAAAGGAAGCTGGAGGGAATTGGGGCAGATTAATCATTTCAGAGATCTGTTTGGTGTCGAGGTCGTTGTGGGTGGTTTTCTAATTGTGCTAGCTAATCAGGCCTAACCCAGGGCAGATTAGAGAAGGGAGATTACTGCTTTGCTTTTCGCCTCTTTCCTGACCCAGTCAACTCCCCCTCCCCTTCTTTCCTTCTTCCTTTTTTTTTTTCCCCTTTGCAAGAAGCGGGGAAAATAAAGTGCACTCAGGGAGCTCCCAAGGCAGGGAGGCAGCTGGCTTGGAGGTGTGTGCCTGAGTGTGTATGTGTGTTTCTGTGTGTGTTTGTCCTATATTTAGGTTCCGGTGTGCGTGTTCCCTATTCAGACAGCTGTTTGTGTATTCAGACGTTTGAGAGTGAAGCAGGGGAATTAAATGCTAACCTCGATAAGGACTGAATCTTTTATACCCACCGCTCTATTTTCTGCACCTCACTGGCCAGGCCTCCAGATGCACGTTGAGTCTCGCAACAAAGGTGTAATTTACTTTCGAAGCCAACTGCGGCTTCAGTCCGTGGAAAATCTCTCTTTAAGTCCCGAGAACAGGTTTAATCTGTGGTCTTAAAAACAGAAGTAAAAATATCTTCCAAATCATTGCATGAGCTTAATTAAAGTGCGCCACATGGTTCCTTTCAATCAAACCGAGTACACTTTCTTAGAAAAAAAAGGGTTCTTTGCAGCGATGCTATATTGAATCCATTCTGACTCTCTAATGATCTAATAATTTTTTGTAAACGAGATGTGCCAGCGCATGTAATCTTTTTTTTTTTAAGTTTTAAGAGCTTCTGCATAATGAAAAAGTCTATATAAACTAATTAAACTCTAGAGTCATAAGTAAAAGTTTGGGACCCCCCCAGTCAAATTACATGGTTTGCTGAGAATACCGTTTAATGTGTCATTTTCTTGCAAATTTCAATAGACAATTTAAAATATTGGAATAAATTAAAAGTAAAAAAACCCCATCTATTTATAACACTATCGACTCAGCATGGGCTCTGTTAGCGCAAGATAGAATGTGTACACATCTTCTACAGAGAACACACTTAGGAGGGGCAGCTGGTAGCCTAGTGGTTAGGGCATTCGCCCTGCGATCAGAAAGCCCAGGTTCGATTCCCAAGACCGCTAGGCACCGCTGAGGTACACTGAGCAAGGTACCGTCCCACACACTGCTCCCTGGGCGCCGCGTTCCTGGCTGCCCCCTGCTTCGCTTAGTGAATGGGTTAAAAGCAGAGGTTGAATTTCATGGTGTTCACGTATGACAAATGGTCACTTCACTTTAAATGTGGCATTTTCCTGCAAATTTTAACAGGCAGTTTAAAATACTGGGGAAAAAAAACAGTAAAACAAAATCTTTATAAGACAATTGACTCAGCAGCGGCTCTGTTAGCCCAAGATAGAACGTAATTGCATTAAATGTCAACATATTTTAAGTTTGAACCCAAGCAACCTCTCTTAGTTTATTTATTTGAGCGAACGAGGTGGTGCTCTCACACATACACCAAGGACACATCAGATCATGTTTGTGTAAATGAATGTAATGGCCTCTTTAATGGAGGCAGTTGAGGGTTATGTGGGATGATGGCCTGTCAGTACCATGGACCCAGGGAGGCAGCTATGGACTCGGGCAACCAGCCTAAGGGTCGGGGGGACGTCATCGCCTCCCCGTTGCCACAATGATGACAGTCGTTTCTAAATGGAGAAATACAGTAAGATGACTGAATGGAACAAGCCACCATGCAAAATCACCCTCAAGCTTCAATACACAAGCTTCTTGTTGTGCATAGAGCAGCATGGACATCCGTTCGGGCGTAATTATAGAAATGTCCACCATATTCTGCATGCTATTACACACATGTTCCTTACTGCTATTCATAGGAGAGAATATGGCATTCTTAAAGGAATAGTTCTGCTGAACATCAAATTTACACAATTTTCCGCCAAATGTAGCTGATTAGCCAAGACATGTTTGGATCTTTAGCATCGCAGTAGAGCCATGAGGCTAATGTAACGGAAAAAGAAATTTCTAGGTTTAGAGTGGCATGCTTTCAGCTGCATACTCCATCAGCACCCACTCAAACCATGTTGACTTGTTATGTAATCTTCTATAGACTTGCTTATATGGTTCCTGACTCAGAAGCAAACACAGATACTGAAACATAGTATTGACTGATCTAAATGTGGACTAAAGGAAAACTGTGTAAATTGTGTGTATTTTTTTTTTTTTACCAAACTGTGGAATGTCAGCCATTACTGACACTAAACACAGCTATGTTCACATCAGCAGTCATTGACTGAAATATTGAAGCTGCATGCATAAACAACGGGAACATATGCGAAGAGCCGTTGACCGATCTGGCCTGCGGCGATCGGCCCACCGTACTGAAATGGAAAACAGGTGCTTTGCAGATGGACATTAAAGACGTTTGGCAGGAGAGCACCTGCTACGAGGCCCGATAACATTTGGATTTCAAATTATATTCAAAGCTTTCTGACCAGGATAATTGAGTTAATACAGTATGACATTTGCTTCCCTAATAGCGGTGTTTTGACTTCTTCCTTGAGAGACTGCAAATGTTCAGCATACTGCCAGTATATTACATGCATTTACATACATTTACATTTACATACATTTACATACTACCATTCATAGGCATTTCATTAGTAACAGGAACCATTTAGTGGCACTTTGTAGGTTTACAGTTTATGCCTCAAATACTAACGTTTATGGCCTGATCCTGAGCCGCATCTGGCACTTACCTGGGGCCCATCTGCTGTGTGGAACGACAGTCCAGATATTTGATCAAATTTATACATTCTGATTAGAATGCAATGTTATTGTGATGTATGTAGCACAGAGGATCAGAGGCGGACATTCAATGACGTTCTTTACGTAAAATTAAACACGACATACACAAGAAATATACAAGAAATGGATAGCTCAAAACTAGAAAACCAGGAAAATCACGTGACTAGACACGAGCAAAAACAGATACCACAGTTAAGTGACAAATACCAAACTCAAAGACAGGAATATAAATGCATGAGGGTAAATTCAAGACAGCTGGTATAAGGTGGGACTGCACTTATGCAGACAGATGTATGTGATGCGGGAGACGGGCCAGGGGTGGAGTTATATGTAAACAGAGACCATGTGGGGGACAGAACATGAAAGAACATCAACAGAAAACATGTGTAAACCTAAACAGAGTCTCTGAGTGACAGAGGGAAGCAAGATGAGACTGTTTTATTAATAGAAACAATCATCTAATCAGCTCACTAACGAGCATTTCCTGTGATGTGGGTGTGTTAAAGCAGCAAAACACAAACATTTGGGCTCCAGCACCAGAGTTGGGAACCTACACACTATGCACCACTGCTTCCCAGATATTACTTGATAAATAGACCATTCTCATGATAGTGGTGTAATAGCGTGTGTGGCCTGGTGTGAGAATTTCAAGCATAGCAGTGCTGAAGCAGTGTCACAGTCAGTGCTGGGAGTCTGGAGACCCCAACACACGTAAAACATTCAAAAACTGAAAACTTGTAATTTATTTTTCGGAAACAAATGTCTTTTATTTTTTTATTTATTGTGTTAAAATGCTGTGATTTTCTTTGTTACCTTTTCTTATTTTACTGTACACTATATGGACAAAAGTATTGGGACACCCAACCAATACACCAACAGACACTTTAATAATATTGTCTTCAAATCCATAGACTTTAAAATGGAGTTGGTCCCCCGTTGTTGCTATAACAGCTTCCACTCTTCTTAGGAGGCTTTCCACAAGATTTTGGCGTTTTTGTGAGAATTTATGCCCATTCATTCTGTAGAGCATTCATGAGGTCAGACACTGATGTTGGTGAGAAGGTCTGGATCACAATCTCAGTTCCAGTTCATTCCAAAGGAGCTGGATGGGGTTGAGGTCAGGGCTCTGTGTGGACCTGTCAATTTCTTCCACAATGAACTCCTCCAGCCATGTCTTTATGGAGCTCGCTTTATGCACTGGGACACAGTCATACTGGAATAGAAAACGTTCTTCCCCAAACTGTGTCCACAAGGTTGGAAGCATGGCTTGGCCTGAAAAACAGGGGTGTCCCAATACTTTTGTTCATATAGTGTTTGTAGTGGGAGAGACTAGGAATGAATAAAGTACAACCATAACCATAATCATATGCACAGAACATTTTTATTGACAGACTTGATGACTATAATGATTATTATACCAGGAATCAATGACTCGTCTCTGCATACTTCTATCATGTGACGGGTTCTCATTTTCTCAGAGCTCTCAGCTCACTTTTTTCTTTTCTGAATGCCACTGCCGCCCTCCATCTTGCTCATGATGACACTCACTGTGAATGAAAGCTGACTGTAATAAAATCTGAATCAGTCAGTGTAATAAATGAAAGCTAGTACTGTCTATATAAATTGCACTCAGAGGATGAATGACTAACTCTTTACTCAGACTTTATGTGCTTTCTGACAAAGATGAAACATTAAAGACGTTAAAGTCGTCCCGTACCTGCGCACGGCAGTC
>JBBPCW010000127.1:1121886-1136298 GCA_037974425.1 Phenacogrammus interruptus
ACACTGAACCGCTTGAATTTCAATACAAACAAACAGAAAACATGGGGTGTTCTAAAACTTTTGACTGGTAGTGTATTATATGGCAACTTGTCTACAACCCTGTACTGAAAATGATGTACATCTGATTTTAATACGTAGTCTTAACATAAATAGTTCAGGGCAGTACTAAAAGAGCCATAGTAATCTTTTTGAAGTGCATATGGAAGAGCTATTTAATCAGCTGCATTCAAATTTAACTAAGATGCTTGTTATTGATAAATGCAGAAACAGTCATACTGTAAACTATAGAAGTGAAAAACTGAGATGCAGAGTCACAGGTTATTTGCAATCAAAATCAAACCATGAGGAACCCCACCCTTAGCTGTGATAGGCAGTGGGCATTGTAAAAATGCTATAAAGCATTGTGATGTTATATTTTTGACACATCACCCACCCTTGCTTTTTAGTTATGAAAGGAGGTACAAGGAGCAGACATTTGCCCTTGAAGGCGATCACTTGTTTCCAAGATCAGCAGTGCTGACTTCTTCTCCAGTTACTTCTGCTCCATAGCACTGCCACACAAAGCACTTTTCCTAGAGACTGAAATAGAAGCATCGTGAGCTTGGTTCTCTGTTAAACCTCTCTAAGCCGCCTCTCGCTGTGCAGCTTTACTTTGGTTACTGATCTTAAATTACATGTGCTGTGGGAGGTAAAGACATTGCAAGGCTTTTTTTGTGATGATTTGGTGAGATGGTTATCAGCATTATGGAGATCACAGTACGGGCTAATCTGATTGGCTTCTGTTTGCATCAGGAGGCAAAAGTAACACAGCTATGATAATAGTGTGGGGAATCGTAAAGACTAGATTTGAGTCACTGAAAAATACCCATGACTCAGGTTCTATTCTCGGCTCTCACAGTTGTTCCTCCTTAACAGTTTGCAACCACACCTTGGGACAAGCCGTGGCCTGGGGCCATTTCCTGGTTGAGTCAGCTCTTTAGTGCTGTATAAGCTTGTCAGAGATGTTTAGCATTTTCTTATATAACTGAACTGTGGGGGGAAAAAAGGATTTTGAATTATCGTGAAACATTATCATACGTTATGCCATGAATTTCTAATATCGGATGCGTGACTAAAATTAGGCTTGTTGCCACTAAAACAAACAAGTGTTGATTAGTTATTTGTCATATTAAGGATTCAAATCAGTGGTGATGTACGATAATTGGCGCAGTGGGACTGTTATCATACTAGAGTGCAACATTGCAAAACCGCTTTGTGGTTGCAAAATAGCAATCATGATGCAGTATTTAGCTTTATGAAACATAATATGAGAAGATACAGAGGTTTTTTTTTTACAGTGCAAAAGATAAAATTTTGGTCACTTAGACTGATTTTAAGGAGGTAAAAATGATCCATAATTCACTCTGAAACTCCTTGATGCCAGACATTTTTGGTTTTTTGTTTGTTTGTTGTAAAGCTTGTTGCAATTATTACTTAATTGCCTGATAGCAGTCATTCGAGGCTTTAATATTTGCATGCAGTGAATTCATAGTTACTCATAGGTGAATTAAACAACAACTAAAATCTTATGCTAAAAACAGTCCTAGTTGTTGTTGAAACTAGCATCATATTAATACTTATGGGTTTCCTGGCTTGACATGTAAGTAGATATCATCGGTGCTTTATCAGCATGACCTTTGCTGACTTTTGCTTTACTACAATGTTCCTTTACGACCCGTCACACCTGTGTTTGCAAAATTGTATATATTTCTGTTTTTTTTTTTCCATAGTTTGAAAGGAAGATGAATGGTGAAGTTCCACCAACCATTACTATGGCTCTAATCAATCCTCAGGCCCTTCCACCAACCCCTGAGAGCAAACAGTCTTCCACCCAGCAGCTCTCAATCAGTGTGTAAGTATCGGCAAGCTTCCTTAGTAAAACTCCTTCCTGGTTCAGTTTCTAATCTTAGATTCTTTTTCTAATCTCTTTCTTCAACATTAATCTCAACCCACATGTTCTAATATTCTGCTGCTTAACACCTACACGTGTTGCATCACCAGTCTTTGGGCTGGAGCAAAACTCTGGAGTAAATCAGCAAGAATGCGGTCGAGCGTGTATGCTATTGAGTTACTGCTTAAAAGGGTGCTGCTAATCTCTGCTGCAGTAACTGCCCATGTTGAGTGTTAGGTCAACAAGTTCTGTTCTTATCTTAGTACAAAGAAAAGCACTAACATTGTTATGTGACAGCAGGTTTAAAACTGATGAAATATTCCTTTAAAATATGTTACTTCTCTTATTTGTTCCAAATGGTCACATATTCGTTGCCCTGAGCAGTTTTTTGAATAAGATGGCTGTCAGGACAAAACAGGCTTAGTGTCATTACATTACATTCATGTGGCAGACGTGGCAGAAGTGACTTACAATACGAGGAAACAAGTTTCAGGACAGTGTGAGAACCAGAGGAGAGTTCTAAGCACCAACATCTTAATGTAGGGAGTAGTGCAAGAAAATAGATAGTGCCTCTGAAAAGAGATACTCTCTGAAAGTCCTCAGGAGCTGTTAATGATAGAGTGGGAGTCTGATGCTTTAGTCACCTTTGGCAGCTCATTTCATTTACATTTACATTTACATTTATGGCATTTATCAGACACTTTTATCCAAAGCGTCTTCCATTCCCTAACTACAGGGGACAGTCTCCCTGGAGCAACCTGGGGTTAAGGGTCTTGCTCAGGGACCCAGTGGTGGTGCTGAAGGTAGGATTTGAACCCATGATCTCTTGGTCCGGATGCAAGTACCCTACCTCCACCTCTGCGGGAACCAAAAAAGAGAAGAGTTTGGACTGGGTTTGCCTTGTGTGTAGAGATGGCAGAGCCAGACAAGGCAGAGGAAGCGAGTAGGAACATAAGCCTGAATGATGGGATTGAGGTAGCTGTGCGCAGACCTAGATTTCATTCTGTAGGCAGGAGTTAGTGATTTGAATTTAATTCCGGCAGCCGTGGGTAGCTAATGTAGGTCAATTAGCAGTGTGGTGACATGTAACCTATCAAGATAACATTTGACAGAACTCACTTCTATGCGAATCCTTGATGAAAACTTCATGTCATTGTGGTTTTCTTGTGGTTGAGCAACACTTCAGTATGAAACTGTAATCTCTCTTTAGGTGTGCTGCGCTGTACTCATACTCCCCCCATCGCCCTGAAGAGCTGGAACTGAGGAAAGGTGAAATGGTAGGGGTTTATGGGAAGTTCAAGGAGGGCTGGCTACGTGGTCTCTCGCTCCGAACTGGCAAAGTGGGGATCCTACCTGCCAACTACGTCACACCTGTGCTCAGGTAAAAGAATACCTGTTCTCTATAATACATGTGCCTATGAAGTTGGCCTGTGTGTAATCTCACATTCCACTGATAAACCCAGGCAGCAGCCCTTAGAAAAAGAAACTCAAAGCTTTGTCCTGCAATTTGGATGTCTAACAGCCAAATCTCTTGGTGGGGCCTGTTTAAATGGACCTGTTCTGGAATGTAAACCTATTCTGCTGTGTTGACTTGTTTCTTGCAGAACGTCTGCACGGTTCCTTGAGCAGCCAAAGCCTGCTGCGCCCATTACAAGTTCTGCTGTGTCTATGAAGAGGTACACACCCCAGAAGCCCCAGGCTGTGGTTCTGGCCCTGGATAAAGTAAAGACTGAGGGGACTTCTGCTGCCCCGGTAATTGCTATGCCCCCTCAGCCAGCCATGTCATCTGGCGGTGCAGCAAGAGCTCCTCAGGCAGGAGGCAAGCCAGGCTGGGACACGGTCAGACGGGCCTTCCAGCCCTCACACAGAGGTGAGGACCACAGAGCTGTAACATGCAGCATCTGTTGGGGTTGGGGGAGGACAACTTAGGATCTGCAAATAGGGATGGGCAGTATATACTGCGAAACATACATCCTGTATACTTGGTCAAATCCACAATACAGCTCTTAAATTAGCATCTTTGAGTATGTCACCCATTCCATCCCAGTGTCTGTTAAATTCCTACACAAGCACCCCATTCTGCTTCATGAGGTACTGATTACTGATCACCTGAATCACATCTTATTTAATGAGGGAAAGTATTAAAAACACTGCTTTAATCAACACTAGTTGGATGGCAAACCACTACTTTTGATGTTTTGTCATTTCCTTTAAAATTATACTTTAAAGAACAATATGTTTATTTGGAAATTAGGAGAAATATTGTCAGCAGTTCTTCAAAACTAAGGCAAAGCTGTTTTGTTCAGTACCTATAAAAGATAAAACCTGAGAAACTGAACATTTTTACAGTGGTCTCTTTTTTTAAGGGAACTGTATATCATATATTTTTTCTAACACAATCCAAAGCAAACCAAAGCTATAACTCTATTAAGAAGCTACATGTGCATTTGTACCGTTATTGTTATCATGTTTCACATCTGGCACAGCACTACAAAAAAAAATCAATGCCACTTCTAGACCTTTTAATTAAAGATAAAGTAAGTCAGTGTGTAGAATTACTGACAGTACTCACAATATGCTGAGAAAAGATTGTTGAGACATAATTTATCACAGTAATGTTCTCTCATATCGGCCGCTTTATAATAATACTACTACTATTACTACTACTACTACTACTACTAATAATAATAATAATAATAATAAAAATAGTGTTAATAGAATGTTTTCACAAGTCAGTGCTTAATAGTCTGCCCCAACTCAAAATATGTGAAAATTGTTTTATACATATCGCAATATATAGTAAGTATATACTAGTCTGTCTCCATTTGAAGTAGAAATGTATTCAGTTCATTCTGTTTTCTAGGGTCACCACATCGTGGCAGCTACCATTCCCAAAATCCTGCTCCGAGCTTTCACCCGCCCCCTCAGGATCTGGGACAGATCTATGGTTTTGGCCGCTCTCCTGTTCTACCCAGGAAGAGGAATGGTTTGTTTACAAATCCCATCAGGCCGCAGCATTGGACTAATGAAGGACTGACACCCTCTGCTGGTGGCTATTATACAATGGATGCCAAATTTTCTTTTTCTAAAGAAACCTCCACGGCTCCTCAGTCCATTCTGGTAAAGCCAGATTCTTATAGGCACAACATGGAAAAGGTAAATAAAAGTATATTTAATGAAATTATTTTTATTCTAAAAAAAAAAAAAAGATTATTTTTTTGTTTACATTGTTTGTATGTATAGTACTGTAAAAAAAAAAAAAAGTCCTGAATCATCCCTTATTTCTTCATATTTTGCTTTCAAAGTATGAGACTTTCTTGTACTTTTTAGTCTTGGGGAATAATTCTTCAGACTTTCTTCCTGAAGGACTTTCAAAGTTTTTAGCTCACATTATCAGTTCCGTCCCTGGATCTGACCAGTTTTTTGTTTGTTAAGCCACCCATTGACCTACATATGAATCCTTTAAGCACATCAAAGCCCTCTGATTGAAGTCCTGAACCAGTGAAGAAACAACAACAAGTTGATTCAAAGTATGAAGAAATCAGAGGTGGCGGCTAAAACCTTTACACAGTACACTGATTGACTACATACACACACACACACACACACACACACACACACACACACACACACACACACTCTGTGTATTGTGTAATACTTCAGTCTTACCTTTACCCCAAATGTCAATTAGCCACATGCTTGGAGTCTGAAGTTTGCTTTTTTTTTTAAATTTCGCACTCTGGAGCTGCACTCTACTTGAATCTGCACTCTGGAGCTACTGGAGCTACAAGACTAATGTAGCTAACAAGTAGTGGCAGCTGGTGGCCTAGTGGTTAAGGCATTCGCCCTGTGATCAGAAAGTCCGGGTTCGATTCCCAAAACTACTAGGCACTGCTGAGGTACCCTGAGCAAGGTACCGTTCCACACACTGCTCCCCGGGCGCCGTGTTCGTAGCTGCCCCCTGCTTCACTTGATGAATGGGTTAAATGCATAGGATGTATTTTGTGCTGTTCACACTGTGTGCTGTGGTGTGTTCATGTATGACCAGATTTTCACTTTTCTTTCATTTATAAACACAGTTTAGCATTGTGCTACCATCATACCTACATGACCCTTAATCCATTCTGAAAAATCTCACATAGACCTGTATGTGATTTCAGACACTATGACACACTAGCTATAAAAATGTTATAAAGTACTTCTCATTCTACTTCACTCCCTAATGACTGGGTGATTGGGGAGTTGCCTCTGTGATCGGGAGGTCATGTCTTCACACACTGCTCCTCCAGTGCTGTATTGGCGGCTGCCAATTGGCGATTCAATTCAATAAATGCAGAGAAAGAATTTCACGTTGTTCACACTGAGTTCTGAAAATAATTTATATTATTAAAATATTATTATTATTTAAATAAAATAATTTCCTTCATTTTTACATTTTTAGTGTACAGAACAGAACTGAGCAATGTTCAGATAAATCTACGTCAGAATTACTTTCTAATTTGAACCCTAACAGGATGCATAAGCAGTTTCTGTGGGCCAAAATGGCGTCAAGTGTTGTTTTGTGTCCGGAACTCTCGAGTCATTCATCCCACACACTCATTCTCACATCTACAATCTATAAAGCTGTGGCTTGTTGGCCAGGCCTTAAGATTGCAGCACTGTCTGATAAATCTGCCCCAGCGCTGTCGCCAGCTGGCATCCATGCTAGGATGGCCTGAAGAGACCATCAGCTCCTTCTGCTTATACGTCTGAAAGACTAATTTACCTCAGACTGTTGCTGCCTACAATACGTCAATACCCCTGACTCAGATGAGCTGCTTTACGGTCATGGTAAAACCACAAGAAGCATTATAACGCATTTACCAGATGAACCTGTGTACGCCCCCCTTAAACTACTAAAGTGATTCATAAGATCTAACCCGTTTCTTCTTTCTTTAGCCTGTTAAGTCAGTGCGGTTCTTGACTGAAGAAGTTCCCCAAACCACAGCGAGGATTAGCTCAGTATCGTCTGGAGCGCAGAACATCGGAAATTCTCAAAGTTACTCCACAGCTCTGGAGCACTGGAACCCATCAGCCATCTTGGGTCGGGATGGAAGTGCCTCAGTCCTCAAAGACACAAAGACGCTTCTTCAGAGGAAAGGTTCTGCTCAGAATCATGCCACTACGGATGGTCTCCAAATAAGCATGAAACCAACAATAATCAACACCCAGTCCAGTCCCAGCAGGTTTGTGGTGCCTCTCAGTTGCCTTAACATCAACACAAATCGGAAACCACAAGGCACATTTCTTCCGTATCGGGACGTATCGTTAATTCAGCTCTTCCCTTGATCAGGAGCGGGTAGTGGGATGGGGAATCAAACATCATTAACGGGTAATACAGTTTTCCTCCACCTGCTGGTGCTGGGTGATATAATCAAAAATCAAAAGACATCTCAGATACACAGATACACATTATCACATATTAATGGAAGAATATGGAAGAATATGTAAACAAGAATTACATTTATAAATGGCATGGAATGATCACCCATGCTTAACATGACTACAACTACATAAAATACTATTTTTTTAATAAATTTGATTTGACTTTAAAGAATAATAATATTTTTTACCCAAACATTATGCGATTGATGAAGAAAACAGGCAAGCTTGCTATTTCAGGTTAAAATCCTTGTGGAAAGTTAATAGTCTAAGATGCTCTAGATGGAATCTAAATTGAACATTTGATATTTTTCCATTGAAATTTTAAAATTATGACCTTATGACCATATTACTCCTGTATAACTGTGCATTTTATGTGTGCTGTGTGATAGTGGTGTATACCTTCATATTCTTTCTTTCAGACACAGGGTGGTGCTGGGATACAATGCACAGAGTGATGCGGAGCTAAATCTTCTGGAGGGAGAGCTGGTCCTGGTCCAAAAGCCTCGACCGGATGGGCGAGTTTTAGTAACCCAGGAGATCACTGGACGGACAGGCCTTTTCCAGAACAAAATTTTGGACATATTACACAAAGTTGTCTGAGAGCCACTGTTATTGTATTTGTGTCTGTTCATGGTCCACTACTGAACAGTGTTTCTTCTGGAATAACGTGGAGTGAGTCTGTTGCGTAAAAGAACTCAAAATGAAAGCAATATACTCTATTTGTTTCAGTGCACAGCATGCCGCGTCTCAGCCAGCAGACACAAACAGACCCCAGATCCTGCTCAAACATTGTCCTGTGTCATTGACAGATACTAGTGCCTTTGTTTGGTTTTGATGGTCATATGTACTTTGGGATAAAGATTGTTAGGATGAAACCTGCTTGAATTCTTGACACTTGAAAAAGTCTGTTTAAACAGACGTCCGACTGTCTCCAAGAGCACAAGATTCTCCAGACCGAATGCAGTAACCATGCGGAGTGGGTTTGTCATCATTATGCCACCTTAAAACCTGTTTGCACTTCACCTCTTGAAACAGGCAGAAAATGATTCTGTCCTTTACTCCCTGTGATTTAATAAAAGCTAATCCTCTGTATTTGGTCACTTTATTTTTGAAATCCAGAAATATAAAAAAATAATTTATTCATGATAAAGTTGTGCTGTGTTGTTATTATTATTATTATTAGTATTATTATTAGTATTATTATTACTATTATTATTATTATTATTATTATTATGGTGGCCTAGTGGTTGGGGAGTTGCCCCTGCGATCAGAAGGGGTTTGAATCGCAGAACTGCCAGTGGCACCACTGAGGGTCACCTGAGCAAGATACTGTCCCCACACACTGCTCCCTGGATGCCCCCTCATTGGTGGCAGTCCAGTACTTCACTTGGTGAATGGGTTAAATGCAGAGAAATAACAACATATTTTTAACACTGTGTGCTAAAGCATTGTCCTTCACTGGAAGTAAGGGGCCTGTCCCAACCCTGGAAAAACATGTTTGTCCCAATACTTTCTTCCACATTGTGTACCTACCCACTGCGCAGCCTCCGTGCATCCAAGTGAAAGGGCCAGTGCGGGATGGGCATCTGGGCATGGACAAATAACAGCGGATGACCTCAGACATACATTTTACTCATCAGGAACCTCGAAATTTCTCTCCACCTTTTAAAGACAGCACATTAAAGAGTGAAAAATGCCGGTAAGAGAGAAAAATATCTTTCCTTTACAGATCTACGGGCTCCCCTCCTCGTTTATCCTATTAGTCGGGCTAGCAAGCTAGCCACCTAACCGGTGCATTTCGGATGAAAATGAGTAAAAACACATGTAGAATGACCTTGAGGTTGTTAGTTAAGAATTTTTAGGCACACTTTTCAATTGTGTGTGTGTGAATGTCTATACCTTAAATGTGGTGGTAGTAACGATACGGAGGATTTGTTTATGTTTAGCCAGCTAACGCTTGTTAGCCAAATACCAAGGATTGACTTTCTGGGCAAATAGCATTAACTTTAGTGTTTGAGATAACTGAACATGAATCCTTAAACAGCTCAGAAGGCTACGAATCTACCTGGCGTTAAAATTGAGCTCGATAATTAATGCATTGGATGTTTAGGTGCCTTTCTTATTGACAGGTATCGAGCTTATTGCTCTGTTATTGCTTAGCAACCGTAAGGCCGTGGGTGTGAACACGACCCGGTTTGTAAATTCCGTCGTAAAAAAGACTAACATACAAATAATAGACGATTACGAAGTCATTGCTCATGGCACCCTTTAATTTCATTTGGAATCATATTGTTATTGTCATTGTATTGTATTTTCTTGAATATTTGTATAAGATGTTTACATTTGACAGATACACAACATGGACAAAAATACTGGGACACTATCATAAAAACAGTAGACCATAAATAAGTATTGCTCTGGTCACCCTTTTATTTGGTTCGGACTCACATCATTTTTGTCAGATAATTTCCATACAAGTTGGCAGCATGTCTTGGTATGCTGACGTATTAATATTAAGCCCTTCATTTGTTGTAAGGGACCTAGCCCAAACTCTGAAAAACAGGTGTGTCCCAATACTTAAGTCTGCAGTACTCCAGGCCCATATTTCAGCCTGACATGTGATGATGGATTGAATGCACGGTGGAAAAGCAGAATGTTTAGCTTATGTTAGAACAGTTTTGGGAACAGTTCAGCAGACGTTGATATTCTATATTTGTCATCTACACCTATGCCTATCTCACATTGGTGCATCCCTAATTTCCAATGTGTTGGTAATTATTATTTGTCATAATCTAATTGTAACCAATTAATATCCTGAATACTAATTGTTAGCTGATCATGTGATCAACTTTGTCTTTGTTACAGAGCAACAAGCTTGATAAACCAGAAAAGCCAGAGGTCAGTGATAATGTCAAAGTGGTGGTGCGATGTCGACCCCTCAACCAAAAAGAAAAAATGATGGGATACAAACAGTCTGTCACTGTGGATGAAATGCGAGGAACCATCACTGTAAACAAACATGAGACACCCAACGAGCCACCGAAGACCTTCACATTCGATACAGTATTTGGTCCTGACAGCAAACAGCTTGATGTCTACAATTTAACAGCTCGGCCCATTATCGATTCAGTATTAGAAGGATACAATGGTAAGTAACGTCAGTGAATGTCATTCGCCGTCCAGAGCTTTATTTTCCTTGTTTTAACACACCACCTGTTCAGATCAGAGTCAAATTAGGTGTATTAGAAAGGAAACAAAAATGGGCAGTTGTGCATTTAGAGCCACCTGCGTAGTGTATTAAGGCAAGATCTAGGGGCTCTGAATATTGTGTCTGTGCTCAATATCTTAGTGTGTTTCTTGCTACTCAGCAGTCAGCGTTCACTGAAGTTGAAATTGGATTATGTGGTCGAAAAAGATTTGCAAATAATGTGTGTTGCATTTCTTTCTAGGGACCATATTTGCCTATGGTCAAACGGGTACTGGAAAGACCTTCACCATGGAGGGAGTGAGAGCGGTGCCAGAACTTCGAGGGATCATTCCAAATTCATTCGCTCATATTTTCGGCCACATTGCTAAAGCAGAGGGAGACACAAGGTGAGCACAGAACTCTTTCAGATTCAAAAGAAAGGTCAGCCATTTACATTTTAGGTTCATGCTTTATGTTAATTGGATAAATTAGGACAACAATAGTGGTGTGCTGCCCCTATGAACAAAAAACTGTTTTGATCTTGAGGGAGATCGTGAGATAAAGGCTCCATATTATATCCATTTGTTACAACACGATTAAGAGGTTGACCTTGTCCTTGCTCTCTTGATGGCGTGTGATGCCAATATAGCTGTCAGCTGACATTACAGACACGACTGTACTCCTCCAAGCATGTTTAGGTGTTCAATAACGTTTTATTTTCAGCATTTTGAAAACACATGTGGGGGTGTTTTGTACAGTGAGGGAAATTATTATTTGATCCCCTGACCTCCAAAAAAATTAACTGTCTAAGTCATAGGGTAGTTTCATTTTTATGGATAGAGACAGAATTTTAACCCAAAATCAAGAAAGAACATGTTTCATAAAGTATTTGATTCCCTACAACCCAGCCAGACTTCTGGCTGCCACAGACTGACAGTGTGCCCATATTGCGCACAGATTACAATCAATCTACCAGTTACAGATATTCCTGATCTTAACTGGTTATGTGTGTAAAGCACACCTGTCCACAGAATCAGTTTCTTATTCCAATGGTGCGATTACTGCTCCATGCAGTATCTTGCCTCATGGAGTGAGAACAATCATGATAAAGATGAGGGATCAGCCCAGAACTACACAGGAGGAGCTTGTTAATGATCTGAAGACACTCAGTGACATGCAACTCATGTAACATGTTTTTCATGGTTTTTGGTTGATATTCTGTCTCTACCCATACAAATGAAACTACCTCATGAATTAGAGACTGTTCATTGTTTTGGAAGTCAGGGAATGAAATAAGTTATTTTGTACATCAGCAAACTTACAAATTCAGCAGGGGATCAAATAATTACAGAGGAAGCACATACTAGATTTTACCTTCACAAGCTGATGACATCGAATGACTGGGAGAGTCCCAGTTTGGTGTGTGTATATTATTTCCAAATAGTAACTTATATCATCTTATAATGTCCATTAACGCTGGTTTGCTCAGGCCTTCCTCTAAATTTAGGTCTGTAAAAGGCCATTAAAGTTCTATGTATATGTTATATGTGTGTGTGTGTGTGTATATATACATACATGTGTATATATATATGTATATGCACATGCACATAAATGAATTTGCGTGTGCCCCCCAGAGATGCAGTGCTTACCGAAATGTTGTATTTCCCATGGCAGGTTTTTAGTTAGAGTTTCATATTTGGAAATATACAATGAGGAAGTGAGGGACTTGTTGGGGAAGGACCAAATGCAGAGACTGGAGGTGAGAACCTGATAGGTTTTGCAATATTCTTGAGCTTCGAGTACCTGTTGGTCATGCAGTTTTTTTAAGCTTAAGCATGTTTTACCAGTGAAGTGACAACACACGTGCTAGCTTATGGATTTTTTAAAAACGTTTCTCATCAGATAAAATGACTGCTTCTAAGAACTGACAACTATTAGCTGTGTTAACCACTTAGCAAAAATAGCTTGATGAATAGATAAAAAAGAGAAACTCAGCAGTATCTTGCCCATGTCTTTGACTTATCTACTTTCCACTTCCTCTGCTTTTCCAAGTTAAGATACTGTTTGTAAGTTTCTAACATTTTGCATGTGTTTGTAAATCCTATAAACAGGTGAAAGAAAGGCCAGACGTGGGAGTCTACATCAAAGACCTTTCTGGTTATGTTGTCAATAATGCAGATGACATGGATAGAATAATGACTCTTGGCCACAAGAATCGTAAGCTTGTATTATTATTTATACATATGTAGTTTATCTTAGGTGAAATTCACACATTTTATCCTCAGTGTTTTATTATCATCAAATGGCACAGTTCGGATATACATTATACTTTCATTTAATTTTTATTAAAACAATGAAATAACAACAGCACATAATGTTGACATATAGTATAACAGAATTGATCTCAATTATTATCTGAGATATCCATAGGAGAGGTTCTGGTTCATATAAAAAATAAAAATCTAAAAGTGTACAATTATATTTTTCACATTTTTTTGCAGTTGCTCCAACCATTCCTGGTTCATTTGTTTGCAGGTTCTGTCGGTGCTACCAATATGAATGAGCACAGCTCCCGCTCTCATGCCATCTTCACTATCACTATTGAGTGCAGTGAGAAGGGCATTGATGGAAACCAGCATGTGCGCATGGGCAAACTGCACCTCGTGGACCTTGCGGTGAGGAGTCCAAGCTCTAGAGCAGAGCACTGTGATGTCTTTGTTTTTGCTGTAAAGTGAGGTGAAGTGATGTATTTTTGTTGCTGCCCAGGGATCTGAGAGGCAGGGGAAGACTGGTGCTACTGGACAGCGTCTTAAAGAGGCCACAAAGATCAACCTCTCCCTGTCTACCCTGGGCAATGTCATCTCTGCTTTAGTGGATGGGAAGAGCACACATGTGCCCTACAGGAACTCCAAACTCACTCGCCTTCTGCAGGACTCTCTGGGAGGAAACTCTAAAACTATGATGGTATGACTTTGCGTAGAACCCCGATTCTCAGTGGTTTGGCTTACTGATATTGACGCGTCAAATGAATCACTTTTAACGACACTGCATCATTGTTGTTGTTTTGCATGCTTTGCTACTGATTTTCATTTTTGATTATCAGATAGATTGTCAGAAATGTCACAGCAGTGCTTAAACAGTGCGTAATTGTTGCTTTTCTTTCAGTGTGCAAACATTGGGCCAGCGGACTACAACTATGATGAGACTATTAGTACTTTGCGCTATGCTAACAGAGCAAAGAATATCAAGAATAAAGCCAGAATCAACGAAGACCCCAAAGATGCTCTTTTACGTCAGTTTCAGAAGGAAATTGAAGAGCTCAAGAGAAAGCTGGAAGAAGGTACAATTTATATATACCTATTTTTGCAGACAATTTATTTAACATTATGTATAGCATTTGAAATAATGCGAAGCCGAACCTGCTTCAGTATTTTTACTGTAGTTCTATGCTTGATGTTTGGCTTTCTGCAGGAGAGGAAATCTCAGGGTCAGAGGGAAGTGGGTCTGAAGAGATGGATGAAGGGGAGGATGAGGCAGCAGATGGTGGAGAGAGGCCGAGAAAACGGCGAGGTAAGAGTTCTACTCTCATTCCCCTCTAAGAAGCATAATATTAATAGTTCACTAGCTCAACAATCGGTGTCAGTTTTGTCTGTCCACAGGTGATGTTTCACACTTTTACTCAGACAAGCCAGTGAAGTGACTTTTTTATGCAAAAATATACATAATGACTAAAAATAGACTAAATGTTGCAATAAGATTATATTAATGGTCCAGTGTTGATTTTTCTTACCATCGCTGCTTTAGCAACACTTTTAAGCATGTAAAGTTTCTTGTTGCACAGCTATTGAAACTAGCACACTAGCTATGAAGC
>JBBPCW010000127.1:1143007-1153854 GCA_037974425.1 Phenacogrammus interruptus
TCACTGTGAAATACTAATAATAAAGGTAGAGTTTCTGTCAGAATGAAAGTGAATTGCCCTTTCCCATAACATGTTGCAGTTGGGTTTACCCAAAGTAGCCTTTGCTGAAAAAGATTATAATGAGATAATGTGTCTTTACATTATCTCATCCATATGTCTGCTATACCACTGAAACTGCTGTGCGTCAGGGTAGTTTAGAGAGTGAGCCACATCCTTTGAAAATTAACGGCTTTGTCTCTGTGCATCCCCTAGATCTATATCTGTTCTATATCTCTTTCTGTTCTTTCTGTTCCCTGTGCCACTGCTTTTGCAGCTTCTCTTTCTCTGTGTTGCAGACAGTGGCAGCGGCTATAGTTCAGGTTCTATCTGCTCTGTATTGCAGCACTCTGAGGGGAAAACTCAGACTAGTGAGTGGGATCTGTGTTTCAGTAACCAGCAATCCCACTTTTCCCCTCTAACTTACACTTAACAGTCCTAAGCTGTTTTCACTTCTGAACTCTGGCCAATGTCTGGAGAATCAGGTCCGGACATTGTCTGCAGTTGCCCTTTCACACATGTAGCACACAGCAGCGAATTTTCCCATGTTGAGCGCATTATCACCTATTGGAAATACTCTGTGTGGTTTCTGCGAGGGGTGGCGACTTTGTCTGATAATGCTGGCGTTGGCCCTTGATGTCAAAAGTTCTTTTCCTCTCCATCTTTTTGCCTCTCCGTTTAGACATTTTGTTGGTGTCTTCTGTGTTAATGACCCTTCTTCAAACTTGAGTTTGTTTTCTTTTGGTTTCATGCCAACTGCATAGTAGCAGAATCAGCACACCCACTCGATTGCTGTGGATTCTCTGGAAAATTACTTGCTCTATTCATACATTGACTCAGTCTGTCATTACACAGATTTTGTACTGAATCTGAAAGGGTTGTTGTTGTAAATGTTGAATGTCTGGTCGGACTGATTTTAAACATTTGCATTGACAAATAGGTTTTCGTCGGGTTGAGAAAATGTTGAGAAAAGTTTAAGGGTTGCAGTGCCTGTGTGAAAGGGGCTCTAATCTCACCCAGCCCATAACCCTCCACCTTTGCCATCACCTATGGAAACCCTTTAAACCTCTTGTTCCCCACTATACACTGACCCTAGCAAACATTTAAAAAGCCAGTTGTCTGAGCTTGCACAACAGAGTCACACCATGACCACATTGTGACCACACACTGAAAGTGTCACACCGCTTTTGTAGATCCTCACACCCATCAGGATGTAGAGAGCCGCAAATAGGAAGAAGCATATCCTTTTCTTCAAGGCTGTCCTCTAAAAGGTGCTTGGGCCAGCATCATTTTCATGTGACATGTAATACCTACCAATTTAACCTCATATATACTTAAAAATGCCCATTGATGTTAATTTTACATTTAAGGTTAATTTTTTTCACACTGTGTACAGAATTATTTTCATCCATGTTTAAAAGCCACATGTTTAGACAGGGCATGGCTTACTAATACTAAATAAACGGAGATAACTGTCTCAGTTTAAATTGAGGGGAAAATTGTTTAAAACACTACAATATGAAGGCAAGACACAGAGCAGTCATGCGGACCAGCCATGCTACAGCAGGCTTGTGTCTGCACACTAATTAACATTCTAGGATTGGCTACTTTAAAACCTCTCGCCTCCAAGTACTGCAAGCATGGGATGCTGCCAATCAGCAGCAAGGAGAAATAAATAATGTTCTCGGATTGGCTACTCTCAAACCTCCCGCCTCTTAAGTTGAGCAGTATATTACCATTTCAAGATTTCTATATGCATACAGTTAGATTTTATATGGAAATGTAGCTGAATTTACATTCATATTTGTTACAAAATTAGTAAATTATATATATTTTTTCACTAAAATGCTAAATATATGTATTTAGAACCACAAAAAGGCGGAGGATAATTTCTGTGTTATTGTGGGGTTTACCGCGTACAATTCAGTTAGCTTCTCAGAAAAGATCCACCGTAGACTGAATCTGCGACTGCTGATCTTCATAAAGACTAAACTGTATGTCTCTAAGCACTGCATGCCAAGTGTTAATCACTGCTACTGCTAAACTAATCACTGCTAGCAATAAAATGCAATCAAAGAACAAACATAACATTTCCTTTAACTAATCATTGCAGCTACAATATACAACACCCCTGTAATGCTCTGCATGGATAGTTTAAGTGTATACGGTATTTGGACACTTTTGTTTTTGTTCTAATCTGTACTTCCAGTTCATATATCCACATCAGAATTGCACACAATGTCGGAGAAAGCATTCAGTTTTCATTTTAATAAAGATTAAATTTTACATATAAATAACATAAAATAATGTTTAGCATCTGCAAATCGCACCTAATGTCATTGTAAATGTTTTTCCTGTGTTTCTTCTCACTCCACCCCTTCCTCTTAGCCAAACCAAAATGGCACACTAGAATTCAGATGGGATTTCTGAGGCTCATCAGAGGGACCCTTATAACCTTGTAAAATGTAGTATATTTAATAGGAAAGAGCCAGAACTAATCCATAATGCTGCGAAAGCTAATCACTTTTTACTGTAGATGACCCAAAGCTGTAGCCAACAGTAATTAATACTGTTGTTATTTATGATGTTTGATTACCTTTTGTGTATCAATTTATCATATTTGTTGTTTTATTAAAGTACAAAGTAAAAATGTAAATTTAAAGTGGATATATGCACTATAAGAATTTAAAATAGGTAACAAAAGTGACTACGTGTTTCCCCACACTGTAAACGAAAAATATAAACTGCTTAAACAGCAGACATTTCAAAAGTAGGTCAATTGATGGTGTCTAGACAGGATGTCCAAATATGACTGTACCTCTTTAGGACAATACCATTCACGTTCTAAGCGCGCATGTTTTCTTTCTGTTTGTGCTTGCCATTCCTGCTGACTCACTGTGTTTGTGGGGGTCGCATTTCTATTGTGTGAATCAGTTGACCTCACATATCAGATTAAGATCTTTTTGTAACGATGTGATCTGTTTCTTTCCTTTTCCGATGCAATGTGACGACGTTCTGAATTGATTTTCACCCTAAATTCAAGATCAAAGAGGTTGGTGTAATGGTCTTTTCAGGAACCCAACCTCCTGTCCCCTTTAAACGGAATGCCCTGTAAAAGTGACCTTTCTTAAAAGGAACCACGGCTAGTAAGACATGTAGACCTCAAAGTGCAGAAATTATCTTAAACTTTTAAAATTTGTTAGAATTACACAATAGCTTGTTAACTATAATAAGCTACATGTTTATTAAGAATATACAACATGTTTGACACCTGCAATACAAATAGTTGCAGTAACCGGGGGTTAAACATTAAATTGGATGAGGGTAATGGGAAAAGAAACAATTTTTTTTACAATTCTTTTTACAAATGATTTTAATCATTTAAATTTTACTTTCAAATGGTCCTAGTTGCAGTTCCTTTTAAGTCAAAATACCGAAAAGCACTCAGGCAAGTAGGTGTTCAGTTTGGGTGGTGTTCACTGTCAATATCACAAATTATTTTCAAAGTGTGTAGGAAAAAGGACAAGTCTCTACAAGTCAATGTTAACTTTAGTGTCTTGTTCCATTTTTGTGTATAAAGTAAACACTATGCCATAAAATTAAAGATGAAGCAATCTCTTGACCATAAGAGTGCCAGAAAAGGTGCTTTGTGTGATGCCAAAGATGAACCACTTTTGTTTCTCAAGAACATTTCAATTGATGGTCATTAGAAGAAACACTTTTGTAGCTGAGGAATATAAAGAACCTTAAATTGATAAATAATGTTTACATTCTGTGTTTTTCACACTCAGTCATCTCACTTACAGAAATTATTCTTCTGTGGCGTCACATGAAGACCCCCTTGATGGAATTTAGGTTAAGGCTTAAGTTAGTCATTATATAAATTGAGCTTTTGCCTTAAAATTACTTTGCTAATGTTCCACTGGCAACAGGTAAGAAGAAGGTATCTCCAGACAAGATGGTGGAGATGCAGGCAAAGATTGAAGAGGAACGGAAGGCCCTGGAGGCCAAGCTGGACATGGAGGAGGAGGAGAGGAACAAAGCACGAGCAGAGCTAGAGAAAAGAGAAAAGGACCTTCTCAAAGCGCAGTACGTCACGGAAACCTGACTTCCTAAAAGCTGCCCTTTACCCCAGTGATCTTAATCTACAACATTTTAGGATAAACAAAAAAAAATGCAAAGATAGTGTGCTACTTGTGGACAAATAACTATTCAAATATCAGTTTTGATTTAAAAGCTTATAACAAAGAAGTATATCCTTGATACTTTTCAAAACAAACCTTGATTGTTTCTCTCTTTGATGACTCATGGAAGTTTTTTTTCCTTTGCCTTTTTATTTCACCTGGTCCTCAGTTTGTGCTTAAACTTTGAGGCAAATTACTCAAATTACTTTTGCAGTCACATAGCTGGTGGTGAATTCTTATTTAATTCAATTTTAATTAGCATTTAATAATTGTGCTGCAGTTATGCGTTGTTTGCATTGCTAAAGCTCTGTTTGTTCTTAGGCAAGAACACCACTTACTGCTTGAGAAGCTGTCTGCTCTGGAGAAGAAAGTCATTGTTGGAGGAGTTGACTTGCTGGCCAAGGCAGAGGAACAGGAGAAGCTTCTAGAAGAATCTAACAACGAACTGGAGGAGCGACGGAAAAGAGCCGAGCAGCTCCGCAAAGAACTGGAGGAAAAGGAGGTAACAATTCTTTCCTTGATACATTTTATCAGTCACTACAGGGAGCATGGTTGTTGTGTGATAACAGAGCATATCAGTTGAATTAGTTCATGTACTTTTAGGAAGTGTAAAGCTTTTATTTTGTCCTGCAGTATTCCAGTGAGCAGAGTGTGACGTTTTTGTATTTCCACTGTCAATAGCAAGAGCGTTTGGATATTGAGGAGAAGTACACCAGTTTGCAGGAGGAAGCCCAAGGCAAGACCAAGAAATTAAAGAAGGTCTGGACTATGCTGATGGCAGCAAAGTCAGAGGTGTGTAAGAATGTTTCTCTGTCACGCGCGCACACACACACACACACACACACACACACACACACACTCTGACATGACACTACTATGTCAGTGTTACTGATCTGCTAAGTATGGTTTACCACCTATAAACTACCTGTTCACTTGTGGGGCTCCTGACCATTGATGAACAGGGATGGGGGGGCTAACAAATTATGCAGAGCTACAGATTACAACCTGTAATTGTAAGGTACAGAATGCGTCTGTATGGTCAGCAGAGCTGATCAAATGGACAGTGAGTGTTACACCATTTTTCCATTTTATTTAAATGGATACATTTGATTGCGATTGAACTATGGGCTAATTAACTAACTTCAGAGTTACTGAGGCAAATGATTACTTGTACATAGATGATACTGCTTCTTAACATGTCTGAGGTAACTCTGTGCAGATTACGCTGATGCATATTGCTTCAGCTGGAAAACCTGACCTTTAAATGGCAAAGATTATTGTGTGACCATAATAATGACATTTGATATGATAAGCATACGGAGTAATGCTTTTGAAGTGATTAGTGTAATTATTATCAAAGCAAACAACTTTGCACTTGTCATGTTGTTTAGAAGTGGGTTATCTAAAAATAGCAGCAAACTGAAGCAGATTTTTTTGAGCCGTACTCTTGGGGCCATGCAGCAGCTGTAGTGAGCGTGTCTGTTGTACAGAGGTGAAATCTGTTCATCTCTTCTGTTCCAGATGGCAGACCTGCAACAGGAACATCACAGAGAGATTGAGGGCCTACTGGAGAACATCCGTCAGCTCAGCAGAGAACTCCGCCTGCAGATGCTCATCATCGACAACTTCATCCCTCAAGAGTACCAGGTTTGTGTGTGTCTATAGGGTGACCACTGTATTAAAGCTTGTTTAGTGTAGGAAGAGAGTGTAGAGCATTATTTAAGTCTCACAAGCTCTATGGGTCCCATGTCATCTTACTTGATTATAACTAAGCTAACATGACACAAGAGTCTTATCAGTTTAACTGTTGTCTCCTAGGAAATGATTGAGAATTATGTACACTGGAATGAAGACATTGGCGAATGGCAGCTGGTGAGTCCCCTGACATTATCATTTACTGCTACTGTCACATCATTCACTCATGCAGCACACGATATTTTATTGAGACACCAAGTTCATGCGTGCCATGAAAATCCCAGGAAACATCACTCTCAACATGAATAGCCATCAGATCCTGCCTTTCTGAATCATGGACATAATGCGTCTCTCATGAAGGTGCACAGGTGGTGGGATTTTTAGAAGAGGCACAGTATATGACTGATAAATGTAAAAAAAAAAAAATCTTCAGAAATGACCAGTTTATGAAGCACCCAACTGAGAAATTGAGCGATGTGAGAAAGTGGCTATTGATGCATGTAACTGATAATACAGTAATTCTCTATTTGAACACAACTGAGATTCTGGTTATTTCCTGTTGGTTGTGCTAGGTCTCGGGCTGGCGAAGTGTCCACTTTAATGGGAATTATTCTGTTGTTATCCCTGACTCTGAAATTATGTAAGAATTGTATCCAGTGCATATTTTCTGTGATGCATATATACACCTGGCTGTCTGATAAAAAGATTTGCTTGATTTCCTCAGAAATGTGTGGCCTATACTGGGAACAACATGAGAAAACAAACTCCTGTTCCAGACAAGAAGGAAAAGGATGTAAGTGTGACTTGGGAATCCTCTGACATGCTTCTTAACATTTGCCACATGAAATCACTTTTACTCAGAACACTTCTACCTTGTATTGCCTTGTGCAGCCATTTGAGGTGGATCTCTCCCATGTGTACCTCGCCTACACGGAGGAGAGCATGCGCCAGTCTCTGATGAAACTAGAGAGACCCAGGACCTCAAAGGGTGCCAAGTCCAGGCCCAAGACTGGTCGCAGGTCAGTTACCACTTTTTAGCTGTTACATATAATAATTCCATAGCAATAGCAAATAGCAAACTTACTTTATCATTTTTTATTTGTCATATAAGGCCCTCTTTGTGTTCTCAAAAATCAAAATATTGAATCAGTTGAGTTCCTTCTAGCATTTACAGTACAGCCTTCACCCTCAATGTTATAACTGACAAGTATAAGAACAATTAACTATGTGACAGTGGTTGTCTTTATATTTACCGATGTATGCATTAGAATGTAATAAATAAAAAGATTAGTTGTAGCACACATTCATTGCAGTTAGTAAGCCCAGACGAGTTTGCTCATTGAAATTATAATGAAATGTCACTTTCACTTCACTTTCACATGATCTAAGAGCTTTGTGTTGGTTCGTTTATATGCATTTTAAACTTGCTGTCCTTTTTAGGAAGCGCTCGTCTAGGCCGGAGACAGCAATTGAGTCCCTTCTGCAATGAGCTTCTCCTCTTTCTCTCTCTACGATCTGGGCCGGTCCTTTGACACTGATTTGATGTTAGCTGTGTATAAATGTAAGCATAAATAAGTGACTAAGCAGAATGAATCTGATGAAGAAACAACAAAAAACAGTGTATATATGCAAGTAAGTGGTTACTCTTTTTAAAAACACTGATACATTTCAAAATGTGCATTTAGCAAACAACCATTTCTATCTTTTTTTTTTTTTTTTCCCCCAATGGCAAACAAAAACTGTTACTTGAGCTTTGGTTTTTACATTGATGTCAGTGCAATGTAGGCCACATGAAGGCCTGAGGAACAGGATATAGCAAGTCTGATACACTAACTGATTAGCTTGTCATCTTGAGCAAAGCTGCTTTAGAAATGAATCACATACTTGATGCTTGTATCACTGGCAGTTTGCATTACACTGTAGTCTAGGTGTATATATTGTGTGCTACTAACCTGATCTTGTGGGGTTGAGGGGTTTGGTGGGAGAACCTGCATGCTGCTTTACCTCCCCTGTGAAGTGCCAGTGCCATTTAACACTAGCTAGCATTTTTTTAAACACTATTTTTGTTTTCAGGGTTATACGTGTTACACCATTTTTGTTATCCATGCACACTGTAGTCAAACAATGTGACATGAAAACGTTTACTTTAACTGTGCTTTACCCTGTATACTCCGTAATTTATTAAATTATTTACAAGTTGCCTTGAGTCCGTGCTGTGAATGTCTTTGTGTATAATGTGTATAGAAATACAAATGCCATGCAGTGTGCATTGTTTTCTTTCAAAAAAAATACTTTAATAAATACTCTGGCGAGTTCTGAATGCATTCCAAATACATAACCAACATTTGATCATAAATAAACACTGTTATATTAATAATAATTATTAAATAAAAATGAATTAATGTAAAAGCTGAGGAGTCCTAATGCTTTAAAGAACAGTAGAATCAAGAGAAATCAAGCTCGTGACAAGAACTGCCTCTGGGCACACCTGCGTATCTCTTTCAGAAGATGGACAAGGGGGACCCGAGTTTCAGATTTAGTTGGAGATGCATTCCAAGCATGTAACTTGCACTCCTGTAAAAAAAGAAAGAGAAAAAAACCCCAACTTAAAGTTCATCATTTTATTTAGTGCTTAAAAGTGCATGTAACAAGCCACTGGTCAAAGTGACTTTCTGAATGCGGCTGGGTTTTTGTAATGAAGCTGATTATCAAGATTTCACTTTCTATGATGGGAAATTTGAAGTTTTAATATGTAGATTCATATTCCATATAGCTGCAATACATTTTGTGTGTACAAAATCACACTCACTGTGAAGGATGCTATCCTTCTGGGCAGCGTCCACTGATGTTCCTGTAGTCCAAGCTCCTCTGCTTTAATTTCAGACAGAACCTTTCCTGCTTTGCAGAAGTTCATGCTCTGTAAAGCGCAGAGATCAGAGATGTTCAGTATTGGAATTGGTTGCTGCTCACGGTTGCATTAATTCTGTTTAAATCCCACTTACATTACAGTGAGGCAAAATGTCCGCTACCCATGGATTGACTTTCTATGAAAATAGTAAAATTGAGCAAAATTGTTAATTGGGCATATTGCAATGTGTCTCTTGCAATTTGTTTCTTTTTCTGAAAAAAACAGTCTTACGTTCAACCTTCTGTTTTGAGCAGTATCCACACTGTCCATGATTTCGCTTAGTTGTCTTAGTTCATGAGTTTTTGTTCTGGCTGAAGGAACCATTGTGAAAATCATAAGGAAGATCAAGAACGTCTTCATGGTTTAGGCTCCAGTCAGTGTGGAACCTGACTGGTTTTTCGGTCTTGATTAAGCATGCCTAACTTATACCCTGTCTGGGAAGAAGGCTGCGAGATGTTTTAAGATTAGCGCTAAGACACGTCAGAGAAATTCTGTGAAATTAGCCTCCCACTCCCAAAAGTGTTACTGATCATTAATTTTGAGGCCCGGGGTGGGGGGGAACTTTGAAAGTACCACACCTCCCACACAGAAACTACACTCATTCATATCTACCACCTTTAGTTGCAAAAGAAATTCAGCATCATGTGTGTATTAGTATAGATATATTTGCCATTAGGGCATAAACTTCAAACAGAAAAAATTGAAAACTTTACAAGAGAAGAAAAAAAAGGGCATTGAAGATGCAATAAAAATATGTAAAATTAAGTATGAAAATATAAATAGGGAAAAAAATGGATGCATATGAAAAAGTCTTGCATCTCGTCACTTGATCCAGTAGTGTTGCTTTTCTCTAAAGGTCTTACAGTTTATTTGATGCATGGGGCATTAATAAAAAGATAAATAATGCAACCTTTCCAGCTGCTTTACCTTAATTCCTGCCCTGTGTCTCTACCAACTTTACACTCAGAGATTGTGCAATATTTGCCCACTCTGGATGCTGACTGTTGTTTTTTCATTAAACTTATGTTTAATAAAAAATCTGAAGTTAAAGGATATCTGAAGGCCAAGGACCAAACTGAACTGTGCAAAAGGTGAAGCATTACACCCCTAGATTGCCTTGGCTGTAGTCTAAAGAACTTGATATAAGAACTTTATATTTCACAGCAATGTCAATTTCCCCCCGGTAATTTCCTCTGGGTCGTATTCACACATTTTCAGCCAGAAACGGCTTGGTGATGGACAGCATGTTAATGCCCCTCAGTGGTTCAGTGGTAGATCAGATGGTCAGGGGATGTATTGATCATTTTGTAAATCGATTTTTGTGGTCAGGTCCCCTCTGTGATATATGTGGAGAGACAGCAGATTATAAATAACCCGTAAATGCTTTTATAGATTCAAGTGTCCTTACCCATATCTGGCTTGGTAAGAGGCGGTGATTTCCTGCACCCCCGCAGTGGGGCAGTGCTAAAGCGCTGGACTCAGCATGAAACGTTTTAGCATTGCTAATTAGCTAGCAAGCTGAGCCAGCTCAGTTTTGAGACCATATTTTTTCTTAGTAAAAATGTGTCTGAAGGAAAATGAAGTGTGGAAGGGTGGTCAGGGACTTTTGTGCTGATTGGAGAGCTTTCTCTGATTCTGTGAGCTGTTGTTCTCACACATCAAGTCAGTTATAAACTAAAACAGATGTTTTTGTTTGTTGTTTATTTAAAATATTCAGTGCCTGAACACCAGGTGTCCCATTACTTTTGTTCGAGATGAATGGTGCATCTCTGGATCTCCTAGGGCTATTATGGTGAACAAGGTGTTGTTGGAAAATACTCCAAGTTGGTGAGGGCATATTACAGCACGAGTCCAGCCCCCTGCTAATTGTAAATGGGCGTGGCCAATAAGCATATCTCAGCATTTGTAAAAGTGCTACATTAAAATCCAGTCAATGTGCACCCCAGCCCCGACCTTTTCAGCATGCACAGTTAAGGTGAGTCGCCTCCATAATGTATAGGGAGAGACAGCAGAGGGTGGTGGTG
>JBBPCW010000127.1:1176322-1192561 GCA_037974425.1 Phenacogrammus interruptus
ACACACACACACACACACACACACACACACACACACACACACACACACACACACACACACACACACACATATATATTTTTATTTACATATATACATATACACTATGACTGTCATAGTGTGATTGTACCATCACTATGTAATTAATTGTAACACTATAACTTTTATAGAGATCTTACTATGTCTATGTTGTGATATCATGATACCAATATGACTATGTAAAGAACGTCTAGACTATGACTGTTTTATAGTATGATTATTGCTATGCAACAAATATCTGTGATTATCACTTACTTCATTTTAAACTATTAATGCCAGTTTGTGGGCTTACACTTCAGTTCCTCACATTCGCAAAAATGAATTACAGCTTAATAATTCAAGCCAATAAATTCTACTAATTATTGGACAATAAGGCACAAGATGATATAAAAATAGGCTTGTAGTTTAAGGGGATGAATTGAGAAAGGTGAAAATGTTTTCTTAACCCTACATTTGCATTTTACACCTACATGCATTCGTGATGCTGGGATAATCCCCTCCCGATTCGCCTACTGCCGCTGAGTGACATGATACAGGTCCGCAGAAGCCACAGAAACACCCATGACATCAGCTAAATGTGCAGAATAGCTATAAAAAATAATTGGTGTCATCACGAAAAGAGCAAATTCCTAAGAGAGGAACATTATATACATGAGGAGCTTTATAACAGCGCTGTGGGGAATTCACTGAAACTTTATTTGACCTACAGGCGCACTCGCCTTCGACTGAGCTTAATTTAGCTTTTTCTCGCCTAGTCTGCTGGGAGAATGGCAAGAGCTCCATCTACAGAGCCCTGCATGCACAATCCACCCACTATGAGGGCTCCTGTGCCATTCTGGGGAAGTTCTCCGCTCTCATGGTTTTCTTTTATATTCTCCACTCCACTTATGGTTGTCTTTATTTATCCATGCTATTTATTAACAAAAAAATGGATGCAAAAGTAAACAAATGAATGCTATTAAAGCCAAAGACACATTTAGAAAACAGTTTAGTTGGTAACTCTTTGCTGCTTTTAGAAATTCTAACTTGAACTGTGACATTCTCACATTTTTCCATTTCTATCTTTTGGCCTTTTACACATATTTCATTAAAAGAAAAAAGAAAAAAAAAAAGAAAAAAAAGAAAAAATGGAGAAATGGCTACATCTAGTGAGCCCTCTGGATATAGCAGGCTTCTACTGTGACTGAGGATGAGCAGGACTACTTTGGGTAAGTAGAAGAATGAGTATGCACTAACAGCTGCCTTTCTGATCTTTTCATGTTAGGAACCACTCTTTGCTTTTTCTGAGGAGACCTGTGGACCATGGTTAAAGGAGAACACTCCTTTAACCATTAACCTGCTCACAAGCCCCAAACCAGCTGTAATTTGTGTGCATTAAAGGCCTATATCTGGATTAACATAAAGTACGGTGCCACCTTTGGTGGACCTCCCAGGTTCGAGGCATTTACAATCAAAGCTTACCGCTGAGCAGACTGAACAGTGGAGGAAACTTGGCACGGGCGGCACGGGGTTTAACCCAAAGGAGTGAAACTAATCTCTGGAGCCGAGAGGCAATTTTGCACCTCAAAAACAGTCTGTTATCAAACTAATGCTGGAGCTTGTTTTCAAAACAAAGGGAAGGAAATGGACTGTGAAATCACCTTTAATTGTAACACGGTTTCACAGGACTGAGAGGCAGTGAGTCAGAGCCAGCAAACGCCACAGTTAAGTGAGAAAGAGAAGGTGAACCCAGTCATATAATGTTTGCTGCTCCTTATCGCTTGGCACTGTACACACAGATGATTTCACAGTGGTTGAGTTAAAATTGGAGGCCAAGCACAATTAAGCGAGGGCCTGGTTGACGTAGAGCTAGGCATTTGAGATCTGATAAGGCAGTCGAATGGCAGCGTTATTGAGTGCTGGTGTTTCAAGATGGGGAAGGTCGGGGAAAGAAAGAAGACGTGTTTATCCGTGCTAAAGATTCCACAGTCTAGCGGCTGAGAAAGCACCAGCAATGGAAGCGCTGGTGTTCTAGACCAGAGCTTTTATGCAGGACAGCAGCATTACGGCAGTCTACAGTTCACCAGTTCTTTTGGTTTTAGTTGAATTTTGGTTTTGGTTTCTTTTGGTATTAATTTACTTTTTGGTTTCTTTTGGTTTTTGTTCATTTTTTGGTTTTGGTTTCTTTTGGTTTTTGTTCATTTTTTGGTAGTGGTTTCTTTTGGTATTAGTTGGGGTGGGGGTGGGGGTGGGGGTGGCGTAGTGGGTAGGATACTTGCCTCTAGACCAAGAGATCATGGGTTCGAATCCTACCTTCAGCACACCACCACTGGGTCCCTGAGCAAGGCCCTTAACCCCAAGTTGCTCCAGGGAGAGACTGCCCCCTGTAGTTAGAGAATGGAAGTCGCCTTGGATAAAAGCGTCTGATAAATGCCGTAAATGTAAATGTAGTTATTTTTGGTTTCTTTTGAGTTTTGTTCACCTTTTGTCTTTACCATTTTTGTACTCTGCTTTCTAAAAACTGGAACTGATGTTTTCAATAATATAAAACTGGTTTCTGATAAATGTATAAAGCGATTCTGACAAGCGAGTCACTTGCAACTGTGCAGGTTTTAAATAATTACTAGGAAACTAAAAATAAAAACCTGGCCTAAGTGCCCAGAATGGCAACCAAGCTGTAGAAGATAACAAAAAAGTTATTCAGGGTTCATCCTATTTCAGATGTGGGGATAACACACAATTTATATTTAAAACTAATGTATATAGATAATGATAGTTATATGCAGCATGTTAAAGCATCCAGGAGATTCAATATGTTTAGCTGATTTTCTAAGGGAAAATAGGTTGTTGCACATTTTAGTGCAACAAATGAAATGTGGTATAACTGCTGCACATGTCCAGTTTTCAGTAGGTTAAACTCAGTTGAATGAATATTTAATAATTACTATGACAGCTTCTTGATCACAGAATTTCTTACACTTTGAAAAAATATAAAAGCCCCTTTTGTTACCTTTTGTTAGATAGCTTTTGATATTTAAATCTGGGACATAAAAAGGACCTGTATTCATAAGACCATGACACACACAAAAGCCTTTCATTACAAGGGACATTAACCTACATAGACATTTATAAAGCCTCATTCCGTCACGTGTTGGTTGTCATAAAAGTCTTTACGACAACAGACGCTTGTTGGAATAAGCCTTTACAAATGTAGTTTTATGTCAGTTGTCATGACAGATTTACGTCTGTGTCCTGTAACGTTATGAATACTGGCCTTCAGTGAAGTGAAACAAATTTTAAGTGTATTTTTGGCATGGCATGGGTGATGCAAGGTTACGTAAAATGAACATTGGCCAAAGTTGACAGACAGTACCTAGAGACATCTCCGTGATGGGCCTGAAACGAGTTCTTGGTGAAATATAGATCATTTAAGGAGACAGATCTCCAAAAAAGTGTACCTTTAAGCTGCATGTCCTGTATTCTATTCATAGTCAAGCCTAAAGCCCACTGGGTTAATCCAGCCATGGTCTTTAGGGCGTGTTAGAACCCCACACATTAGCTAATTTAGTCGGTGTAGCATGCGTGAGCTGCTTCTTAAGCGCTGTGAGAGAAAGGGACGTTAGTTATGAGGAAGTGGGTGGAGGAAACTGTGAGATGAATGCCAAAGGTGTCAGACTTCACATCTATCTGACCACAAACGAGTAGGACATTCTTAAAATATAAGCGAATGCCTACGAGCAAACTTTTATTATCTATCGTGTGGGAGCCCATGTAGGAGTCCCTGCAAGACCCGGCGTACGGCCCACGCTCATTTGACTACAAACACTATAATTACACCAAGAGCAGATTCCAGCATATTTAACAGAGAACCTGGTGTAGGACGAAGACGGATTAGGTCAGTATTGGAAACTTAATAGGCAGTCACATTCTTGTGGCGCAACACAGAGGGAGGTTGAATTGCTTGAATAGCTTTGGGACTGACCCAATGTTTTAGTGCGTCATGTAATGACACCGTTTAATTAACTTTTCCTGAGACCACCGGCATGAAAAGCAGAACCACACAGACCGACCTCAACACTGCAACAGATTATGAGCATGAATGCTTAAAAGCCTCTTTTCAGCGGCTCAATTTAAAAAGCATTAGTGACCCCGCAGCCTACGAGGCTACGCTTATCTCACCTTCTTAGATCTGGGGTCATCAAACCCTGCAAATATGTCATAACCTCATCTGCAGTTTCACATGGAAAAACTGCCCTGCTACTGTTTTCACTACCAATTCTTCCTTAATAGTGGTCAATGTCGGCTTGTCATGTGGGACCGCTGATCCATATCAACTCATCGGGTTTCCTCCGAAAGTCAAATTTAATGAAAATCGACTTTACATTCACCAAACTCAAGGGACACTTACTATGAAACATATATTACAGTACATTTCTTTCTTATATAAATATAATGATGCGAGGTGCTACACAAATTCATAAAAGGCATCATGGCGGTAAAATGTGGTTTGTTAAAGTCATGTTAGCCTTCCTGTGGTTTTGGAAAAAAGAATATATATAGCACTGTTGGTGAACATGTTGAATTGAAAAAAAGAGAAAAGTCTATAGAACTCTAGCCTATAAAATGTAAATACTGATCACTGCGTAACATTTAGCATAATATGCTTTTTGGATATAAGAAGTCGGTTTTCCTTTACACTGTAAAATACCAACAACTTTCTGGATTCACATCAGATATTCTAAACATTCTGAAAAGCATGTGGGTGAAAGAAAAACAACAATATCAGGCCTAAAAGTGTTCATCTTCAAAAGTCAACCAAGCAGTTCAGTATATCCAGCATCTGAACTTGCATAGTCTTCAGAATAAGGTGCTTTCAGGAAAGGTCTTCCCAAACCACTTCTTTGAGGCACCAGATGACATTTGCTTCGTGAGAGTTTTAGACAAATTACACACGGCCTTTCTGGATATTTCTGGGCACTTGAGTCACCGCTCGGATTTCATTTCAGCCACTCGGGCAAAAACGTTTAGGCACCACTGATTCAGAGCCAGTCTCGGTTTGAACAAAAACAAAAATCCTCAAGACTCCTTCTCAGGAAAGATGATACATATTATAGCCCACAGGCGTGGAGTATATCCCAAGCGGAGGCATGGGGAGCATGTATCTGTGGAAGGGGAGCTGTCCTGATTGTCCATAGAGCAGCGTGGCGGCCTGCGGCTGAGCGCCAAGGGGAAATGGTAACGAGAGGCCGGAGTGCAGCATGGGTTTGGCAGCCATTTTGAGTTTCTCCATCTCGGCCTCCTGCAGACGCTTGGCTTTGGCCCGTCGGTTCTGGAACCAGATCTTAACCTGCGTCTCAGTCAGGCAGAGAGAGCTGGAGAACTCGGCCCGCTCGGCAATGGAGAGGTACTGCTTCTGCCGGAATTTGCGCTCCAGAGCCAGGAGCTGGCTGGTCGTGAACGGGGTTCGAGGTTTGCGATTTGTCTTGTGCTTTCTGAGAGCACATGTGGCTGGACTCAGCTGACCTGCAACATGGGAAGAACCACAAAACACCTCTTGATCTCAAAACAAATATGCACAAAATGTTTTACTTTTCCAAACGTCTAGCTGTTCCACCTCTTTATTCACTTAACTACTTAGTCTTATCAAAAGGTGTCTAAGTAGTCATGAAACTTGCTTGCAACAACAGTGGGACTCTTTTTGTACTTTTTCAGAACCATGTTTTCAATTTGTTTCTTAAATTAACCATGTATACTGTGGGTTTTCCATCACAGAGAACCGTTGTGAGACAATTTACTTTATTTAAATAGGTCTTTGAGCTGTCTCAGTTCTATATAAAACAATATATAGTTACATACTAAGTTACTTACAGCAACCTAAAACGTTGTCTAAAGTTTTGGGTACATGTTATCATGAATGTGGAATTCGGTTCTAATGAAGAGAATTTCAGGAAACAACACACCCACAGAATAAATTTCGCATTATAAGAAATAAATAAATATTTAACTACCATTTATTTACTTCTCATGATGTATGGTGCATTGACAGAAAGCTTTACTACTATTTAACACAAACTACTCTGTTTAACACAAATGTACTTTCTTAATTAGTGATCCTCTAGACATGATTCTCTGAAGTATTATAATTATTATGTTATAGTATTATTATTATTTTTTTTTAATTAAAAAAAAAAAATTAGAGGACAGGTTAGCTAGGCTATAACATAGATTAAGCAGGACTCTATTTATAAACAGAGACGCTCCTCTGAACGCGGGGAAATCCCGCGGGGCTATGAAAAACTGAACGTACGTGGCGGAGGCGAGGAGGACTTCATGACCCAGGACGCGTCATCATGATCTGACGCCTCCGACTTCACGGGTGAGGAGGGTCCTGGGGGTCTGGGGAAGCCCTCGGCTGCGGACGGATGGTCCGGGAGCGCAGATGATGGTCTGTGCTGGAGCCTGGCCCCGTCCTTCACCCCCCGGTCCCGCATGAGGGCTTCTACGCTGAACGGCAGGCTCGACACGAGCTGCTGCTGGGAAGAGGGACCTTCAGGACCCTGGTCATCACGCGTGGGGAGCTCCGTGGCCATCCCTGAACTACCTCGTCCACAACCCGAAGCATCAACCAGCCCAGCATGCAGGGTTCCGTCCAGGGTTCTCTCACCTCTCCACCTTTCCTCCTTCACTCCCCAACTCCAGCATCAACTTTGGAGACATGTTAGCACCGTCTGAAGTTTGGACCAATCAGAGCGCGCCCTGCTTCAGGGGACGTCTCCCATTGGCTGATAACACACCATTAGTTTCTAATAACATGACAAATGGTTTCAAGGCCAATTTCATTTCGGGGGTGAGGGGGGTTGTTCATCTAGGGGGGAAATGTAAACGGGTCCACAGCCGAAAGGTGAATCAACATTCTCAAGGCTGTTTGGGGTGGGGGGTAAGCAAGGTTCCAGATGTTTTCTAGTAAAGTGACACATGGTTATAGACACAGAATCTTTTAGATTTATATGGTTGAGCAAATTATAGGACACAAATCAAAGAAAAGTGAATTTTCCTCCTTTAATAAAATAAGATAGTTTGTAAATATTATGAAAGTTTTGAAACATATAGATTCCCAAGTCCATGAACTCCACATATGGGAAATAAAGACGATCGGTTTTGATGACATTGTTTGTGTGATGTCTTTATTTATAAAGGTTTAAAGGAAAATGGTCACATAAAAATGAATCATATTAGTATTGCTACACAAACGTCCTCAGTGGAATTAGAGAAAACAAAAATAAATGAAATATAGGATATGGCGAGAACTCTAACACAGTTTGGTGAGTTCTCTGCTCAAACACACCTGGTTCAGCTCACCTGTGAATGTCCAGGTTCTGTGAGTGTGTTTGGAGAGGGGCACTATCAAACTGTGCTGGACACCAGCCCTCCAGAGATCAGTTTTGTTATTCAAAAAGTGCAATTCTAAAGACCAGTCAGTCAGGATTATGAGTTATCAGAGGGAGTTTTTAAATGATTTGTAACACCTTCAAAAGGTGTGGCTGGATATATCCACCTTTATCCACAGGCTCTGTTGGAATGTTCAAAATTCTAGAGTCAAATAACACATAGATGCACAGATTTCCATTCAGTTACATTTACTTGTTTAGGAATAATGAAATGTCAAAAGTTCCAGTTTACAGAATCATCAGTCAGCATAAATCATTACTTCAAATCATATTTTTTATAGAAACTCATCACATATAAGCCTTTTTCTTATATAGAGTAGCATTTTTTTGAAAATGGACACAATCCTGAGCAAAGTACACACCTGCACATATCTGCTTTCTAATGGTAGGCTTTAAAAAAAACAGCATTTGATCATTTTTGAAACTTTTCCACAACAATTCGGATGCGTGCGATACAATTGATAAAGGCAGTTCCCCTTGATGTGCTTCTCGTAACAAACTGTGAAAGGCACTCAGAGCGGGATTAGCCCTGCCTGAAAATGACTGTCATTATATTGTTATTATTAACACCTTGTAATTAGGCCTTTGGAATCTGGTTCTTTTAACCAGGATTTAACAGTAATGACACTAAATTGCTACCTTCCTGAGGTGTATGGCGCCCACTCCGATTTGCTTGAGACTGTCATTTGAAAAAAGCTATGAATTTCGCCCTGCTGTCATTTGAACTGAAGGCTTTATGCAGGGCCGCCCTGGCCACCGGGCGCACAACTACTAAAAGTGGAGCTGCTTTAAAGCGGTACGTCTTTGCTGTTTGTTTGGTGCTGTTTGGGAGGAGCAAAACTCCTTGGACACATGGAACTGTTGCAGATTATTGTTTGTTGCAAATATGATTTTAAATTGAAGACATCCTCGAGCTCCGAGCTTATCCCGGACGTCCACCGACAGCTGCGTCAGATAACAGGATTTACGACGTGTCGGTGACAAAACATACTTCAAGTGAAGAGCGAAGCCTCTCCTTTATAACACACACACACTGCAGTAATTATTTGATTCTCTCTGGGAATGCAGCGGCACAAGTCCAAAGTGATACTTAAGTGCCTCCGCTGAGTCTGGGCTCCAGTGCACTTATTACAGCCCTCGAGGGGAAGGCTGCTCTGTAATCGTGACAGGTTTAATGCCCTGGCGAAGGCCTCGGCTTATGGCTTCATTAAGCTTTATGAATCGGTGAGTTCACAGCTCGGCTTGTTGGCGTAAATGCCTGTAAATCAATTAAGCAGCCGCCCTCTCATCTTTTTTCATGGGATCCTTTGATAAAAGTAGTCATTAAGGAGCACTCTCGGGTTAAAAATCAGAGCAAACTGATGTTCCTCTGTGGCTAATTTGGTGTCATTTAGGTTACTTAATGAGAAGAAAGAGAGGACAAAATTAGGAGGAAATTCTATTAAGGTGGGAGAGCAGCTCCAGGAGCATAACACTCATTAGTGGCTGAGGGGAGAATGCTCTGTATTTAGTTCTGCCAGATAATTACTTCCAACAATATCACACTTCATGCAACTGCAACCACAAACCCAGGACGCAAAGTACAAAGAGTCACCAGAGAAAACATATATAAGGGAAGGTGGATGCATAAACATGTTTTGATAGAGGATCGTAGCAGTGGTACGAAGAAAAAGAGAAACAGTCTAGACACAATCAGGGATGGGATGATACCACTTTTTCTTATTCAGTATCAGGCCAAACCTAAATCTGCATGAGCTGAATTAGGCGCTTCTCCTTACATGACCATCTGAAAGTGGACCATCAAACTCAAACTACATTTTATCACTGGAAGAAACACAGATAACCACACCACACAGGGCAAGTGTACTGGATTAGACCAGATTTATATTCTTTTTCTCCCCTCTCATATCCAAACCAGCATTAGCTGCTGAAATGAGCCAGAAATGGTTTCTGGTATCTGACATGTACCATTTACATTATTATGAATTAGTACCAATTTTAAGATTTGGACGCTCAGTGTTTAGAAACATGACATTATGGGATATCCTTATGAGATAATTCATAAATGAATGATGGCATAGAGTTATTATGAGAGAAAGCATGAAGAAATGTAAGCAGTGCATTTGTGGTGAGGAACTTTTCCTCTGCAGAGACGGTGCTTTCGGGGAACGATCTTAAAAGGCCCGTAATGATTTGACCTTTTAAACAATTCTTGGCAATTCTGATATTTATAACTATATTTAGAGTGCCCAGCTCCCACATTTTTATATTGTACTTTTTATTATAAATGCATGATGTGTGATGTAATGTCATAAGTGAGAATTTCAGATTGTAACGTTTATACTGAATGCACTATTCCAACAAAATCCCGATTTCCAACAAAGCATTAAAGGGGCCATTTTCTCCATTTTTCCAGCACTGATACATGAAAAGCAGGAAAAGCAGTCATAGCTGAGATAAGATAAACCTTCATGAGACCCACAAGTGATCATTTCCTACTTTCTTCTTTCTTTCTTCATCAGAATTAAAGCAAGTTTATTGCTATTAGGCCTTAAAGCCTGCAAAATGTAAATGTTCTCTGTTCTGATTGGCTTACCTGCCCTGTCTCATTCAACAAAACAGTCTGAACTGGAACACTTCAATGCGAGTGGGTGGGGCTACACTGCTGCAGGCTGAATGTGTGTGTGTTTGTGTAAACCGTAAAACAGTAAATAAAACATAAACATACTTTGACCTTATGGATTGTAGTATGAATGCTACTTTTTTTAGGTTTTATAGTAATAAAACATAAAGAAAGCAATTTAAATTCAAATTCAACCTCAAATCAAAATGGTCTGTCTGTGAAAAGTTTAGACAACCATAATTTGTTAAGAACATGTGAGTTCAGATAAAATCATTTTGCTGAAGGTTCATATAGTCCTAATGCGCCCTCTCCCCCTCCCCCCCTCCCCCCAAAGGACACAAGACCCCCAGAGCGATTTGTTAACAAGGCACACAGGAGCACACAGGAGACCTTCAGGCGTCCCCTTCTGCAAAATCTCCACAGCAAATAAACAATTAAGGAGCTTTGTGGATTTTTATCCTCTCATAGTAATACTGATGGAATCTGCATGAAGGTCCTGGGAGAACAATTTACTCAACGTTTTTTATAAGACGTTATGTTTTTCCCCTCTTTCCCTTAGGAGTTTTTTCCATTTTCGCTATAAATGTCATGTTTTGGGAAGGCCCGAAACAAAGAGGGCAGAAACCAGAACGACGACTGAAGCTGTAAACAAAATCAAACTCCTATTTCAGTTCAAAGATGTGAAAATAGGAGCACGTCGCTAAGTATATCGAAGCGATTACTCTGTTTAGAGAATGCGCTGGGTAATGGAGTGCAGTGTAAACCATTTGGCCATCCAGGTTTATTTAAACGTGCTATATGTCCAGAGATATTTGCCCCGCAACTCAACAGCTTGGTAGCACTTCATACTTGGGAGCATAGAACCAATGACTAATTGTCCTGTGAAGCATTTTACTCATGGCGTGCGTTCAGATTGGGGGAAAAGCAGTGGTTTCTCGTCCTCGTCCTCTTGCCTAATGGTTGCATTATGTATTGTTTAAACTCTGTGGTCTTCCTTAATGTCCGGTCAGAATGTGTGCAACCACATGCGTGATTTAAACAACCCTGATTGATGAAAGCATTTAAGAATCAATCAGTTTCACGTACATGCCCATGCCACCCTAGGCAAGTGTGGGAAGGGTGTGTAATGTGTCTTTGTTCGCGGCAATGTTTTTTTTTAGGCTTCTATGTAGAGTAACGGTACAAAACCACCACAGCTCAAAAACAATGTCTTCTGAAAACAACATTATTTTTAATAGTCTTGATCATCCAGTTTGGGTTTACGAAATGTAAAAAACAAAAACAAAACAAGCGTATTGCAACACATGGGAGAGCAGCGAACAACTATACTGGCATCTGCTTTATTTCACTACTGCTAATAACAAATGATTTTAAACAAGATTCTATATTTCTGTAGAAACATTAACGCTTGAAGGTGTAAGTATTGTTTTCAGCATTGTTTATAAACAACTCAGCGGATTAAATAAAAGAGTTATTAAATATAAAAGAGTGAGGGGATGGTTTTAAAACAGTCTTATGAAACTTATGTTGTTTAAGTAGCTTTCCAACTTAAACAAAGTTGTAAAGAAACACAATGGTAGCGCTTCAGTTGAATCCTGCTACTTAACACTGACATAATCCTGCCATAAACATGACCCGGCAGGTCTCATGCTACCCTGAGTTGTCAGAACTAATTATGTTAATAACAAAGCTGTGTCATGTTACCGTGGCCCGTTGATTGCTATGCAGCAATATTTGATGTCATGACAGTTAAAACCACATGCTAACTTCATAAAATTACAACTCATAACATCTGCTATGACATGTTTATGGCATGGTTAAGCCAAGGTTATGCAATGATAAAGCGTTACCAAAACAAAGTGATTAAGTGCAGCAATTACATTTTTGACTTCAGAGAGGAGAGTGAAGTATCAGCAGGATAAAACGCTTCGAGTTTTAGTTCACTTTAGCAGAGGCATCACTTTAGCCTGGCTAGCTCTCACTATCAGTTATTTATATAAAAAGGTGCCAAATTACAGCCCCCAAAAATCGGAATAAAATAATACAGGTATGAAATCTGACAATTAAAAAAAATAATGGTATAAAAGCTTCTTCAGGATGAAAAATATCTAATTAATTACAGTGGAAATGTACAGATGAGGTTGTTGTGGAAATACAGGGTCAGTTTTCAGTTACTGTATTAAAAATTTGTATAGTAAGCTTCACCTCCCCTTATAGCCGAACCTTCCCAGTCAGTGGTTGTCGGTGGGCTGGTAATTATCTGAGGTCACCGCTTGGCCCCTGTATTATTCTGTTTTTTCCACATGGGTGTTTTGCCTGGCCATAGTGGTCAAAACGTTGCAGTTATAAACAAGAGGGATTTTGTGCAATAACCAAAGGCATGTTCTGCTTGAACATGTTTAACTGCACATTACCTTTTACCCTACATTAGGCTGTGCCCTTCTCTCCCCTGCCTTACTCCATTCAAATACTACTTTCACACAGTCAGCATGTCTCAACATTTCCAATATAATGTGTAAAAGCCCTCTGAAGTTTGGCGCTCTTAAGCAGCTGCACTGCTTGATGCCCTTAAACAGCTAATTTCTGTTCGTCAGGCTACACTGAAATGTAAGCAGACCGTTACACACAGTTCGAGCCCCTGGAGACAGAGCATTAGAAAGAGCAGATAGCTCCACTTTTAGGGTTGGATTTCAAAACAGCAACATTTTGCTCCATCCAGTACTAAGCTTGGCCCTATTCTTATCACAGCAGACCAATAAAAACACAGATGACAATGCAGTTGCCCTGCATTGCAGAGCTATGAATGCCCAAAGAAACACAATCAGCTGCACTTAAAGTCTGAGCTGGTGTCATGACCACTTGAGCTTGAGCTCACATACCCAAACAAAAGCACAGGCAGCGCTAATGCTGCCGACACAGCTGGACTCGCTGCCTCTCGGCTGTCTGGATCCGGCTCCAGCCCTTATCATGCTCTCATCGGCGCTTGCACAATGTATGGCGCCGAAGCTAACTCCCACCTTCCACAGAGCTCACCACTGCCCTTGGGCAAAGCGCAATTACACCTGTGTGCTAGTGGTTAAAGACGGAGCCACGGCTGAGAACAATCGTGACAAGCAAATGGTCAGTCAAATGTGACAGTCTGAATTTACAGGCCTTTAACTGCTGTTTAATGAGAATGCTCTTAGTCATATTTTTCCCTCGAGCGATCGCCAAGACGCTGTATGACATACAGGCATAAAACATTGGACAAAAGTTCATGCATAGCTAGTATAAGCAGCCTGTGGCCTGTGGCAATCTTGCAACCTGCATTTCGTCTACACTTCAAGACATGTTTGTAGATAATAATAAATGATTACAGAACCTGAGTGTGTGATAATCTGCCCAAGCTAAACTGCTTTATAACCCTCTATTACTAGCTACATGAGCCTCAAATCTCCAGTATAAAACTAAGGTGGCAAACTGATAGTTGCTAAAGGTAGAAATGAAATGCTGTTTGTGTTTTATGGCATTCATTCTTTGTCGGCAACATGAGTGACTGAACTACTCATTTAACCTCACAATGGGCTGCCATACGTCCAAATTCTATGTTACTTGACACTGCCTGTTCTTGGAGCTGGTCTAGTCATACAGGTTCTGTGTTGCAATTAAATTTACGTAGTATGTTTTTCATTCTACTGCTTCGCACACATAAGCGAGTGCAAGGTTTCAGGCTGCACATATCAGAGGGCTGAGTCAGTACTGCAGTACTGAAGACTAAACAGTAGACTGGAGTTTACTGCTCAGCCTCTAATACACCCTCATGAAGGGCTTGGTAATTAGTTAAGAAGATGCTAAATCAGAGAAAATGCTAACCTCGGCAGAACTGTGACCCAGCCAGCAGGAAGTCCCCGGATGGGAACACAGTATATAAATGGCAGGATGACCCATCGAGGATGGCAGGACATGAAACCATGGTTTTTCGCTCCTGTGCAAAATCACATAGGATGTCCAGTTTGGAGAACAAACCCAGTGACTGAAGCTCAAGCCAGGTCCTGTTATATCTGGTCTGTTCTCCTTTTTTGAATGAGTGTAAAGATAGTTCACCAGTCGGTCAGGGCTCAGTTGTGACTAAGGCCGAATTTCCTTGAGGCGTATAGGCTAGCTCTGCCATTTGGAAGATTGGCTCATGCTTCCCTGTTGGGCTGTGCAGAACTGATAAACAATGCCATCTGTCACACTCTTCTGATTTATATGGGGAAACGAAACAGCTTCATTGGTTCAGGATAAAGAAAACAATACCAGAATGTAGCAGATAAAATCTAACAATAATACTTTTTTATTTAAACTAGCATTCAAAAGATCAGAATCGCTGTGTCATAATAATACATGTTATTCTATTCAATAATTCCTTGTTTTGTTTGTTATTATTGTGATATTATATCAAATTATTATTATTATATTTAATAGCAGAATAGTTCTGGTTCTAAATCTGGTTGGCTGAACCATGTTCATAGCCATTGTAAAATATTTGATATGCACACACCTACAACCAGCTCACAAAGACTTCATTCTGTATTAATGCATCAAGTCAATAAAAACACTGTTCGGTTGAAAGAATACATTAACATATTAACATTAAACAGCTGTTCTTAGACTTCTCTACAATACACTTACATTTCTTTTCATGCCATTAATCGCATGGAATCGTCACGTTAATGGCGTTAACGCCGTTAATCAAACCCGCCCCCCGCTCCCATGGTTGATGCTTTCCGTAGTAAATACTTGTGAAATGTAGGCTGCTGTTTTAGTGGTAAGCTAACTGTAGGCTGCGGTAAGCTAACCGTAGGCAGCAGTGTTAGCAGCAAGTTAACCATAGGCAGCTGTGTTAGCAACAAGCTAACTGTACGCTACAGTGTTAGCAGCAACCTAACCGCAAGCTACAGTGTTAGGAGCAAGCTAACTGTAGGCTACAGTGTTAGCGGCAAGCTAACCGTAACCTACAGTGTTAGCGGCAAGCTAAATGCATGCTGCTGTGTTAGCGATAAGCTAACTGTAGCCCGGTAGAGCGAGTGTGGCATGCGTTAAAAGCCTTAATACTCACAGATATCAGCCAATGTTGATTAAATAAAATAGTCAAATATCGGCCCTATTAATTGGCCAGGCCGATAATCCGTCGACCTCTACCTTTTTTTATCACAATCACATTTTACACATACTTGGACAGTACTTTTATTTTCTTTTACTGAAAACAGTGACTTTTTAATGCTTCTGTGCACAGCATCTTCATTAAACTATAGTATGTCACTGTAGTATTAATGACATATAAACCACACAAATAAACAAAAGCTGACCTTGACACACCTTGTAGATGTTCAGTTAGACACTATAAATCATCATTTTCTGCTTTAATTTTGGTAGTATTACTCAAGCCCAGTGTTTCTCGACTCTGGTCCTGGACTCGCACTGTGCTGCACATTTTCCCAGCTCTTAACATACCTGACCCAGCCCAGCTCGCCGACAACCCTTCACAGGCCTTAAGTGGACAAGTCATCAGAGTCTGAGGTGAGATGTTTAAAAATCCCAACAATAGTCCGGCCTGACTGTAAACACACAGGGAGCTCATGTGATGACGTTTCTGGTGAAGATGTCAGAGGGAACTGTGAGTTGTTAAACCAAAAGCTTTAAGGGACATGTTTACAATTGACAAGGTGGTTTTGAGAGGCTGGTATGTAGTTCCGTAGGTGTGGAGGCAGGGTGTGGTACTAAAAGTTGTGCTGTGGTATTAAATGGCCTACCACCCACAGTGGAAACATGTGAGCAAGGAGATGAGGAGGGAACAGAAGGCCTGTGCATGTGGAGCATCACTCTCTTTATACATATACATGAACAATTATAAGAATTTTTATACTACAATTCTGTATATATATTGTTATTGGCTCCCTAATGTGTCCCCCTGTAGCATTTAATTTTATAGTATTTCTTGTATTTATAACTTGTAATCTCCCTTTTTACCCCACTGTTGATCTGTTGCTGCAGGAGGACAATGTTTCATCTCACTGTATATGTTTTTACTCACTTCTTACTTACATATATATATATATATATATATATATATATTAGGGCTGCACGATTATGGCCAAAATGATAATCACGATTATTTTGATCAATATTGAA